>SDVV010029795.1:0-11761 GCA_016164225.1 Gammarus roeselii | reverse complement strand
CCAGCCTCGACGCGACCCTCGCCCGCTGCGCCAGCAATCCGCGGACTGTAATGGTTAATTGTTCTACTCAAGCATCTCACATAAACGTTTTTCTGTGAATGGGTTTTCCAGCGATGCGAGGGGGGAGCAGAGGTTCCAGGATTCAGAGGGGCCTCTATAGGGTCCCACAGTTTCTCAAAAGGCTCCCAAAGGGTCTCGAGGGTGTCCCACAGGGCCCCAGAAAGATCCAAGTGGACCAGTCCAAATCCACCTGGTCTCCCAAGTCCCTCGGGTTCCCGAAACCCCGGGTCCCCGAGTCCCGCGGATCCCACGAGTACCTCCTCTCCCTGGGTCACCTTGTCTCAACCAACCTCGATGCATATAATAAAAATAACCAATGCAAAATTTATCACCATGAAAAAAGGGCAGAGAAAAATAATAGAGCCCAAGCAAGATGAAATAATAAAGTACTAAAATAAAGTGTTAATGATCTATAAAATGAATAATCATCCATCCACCCCAAGGCCTGTTGTTGTTGGAAAGGGGTGATGTACGGAAGAGGTGGGCCGAGTATTTTGATGAGGTGTTGAATGTCGAGGATGACAGAGAGGCTGACATTGTTGCTGTGGGTGGTGATGCTTGGATGCCAAATTTGGGAGAAAGACTTGTTGCGGACATTACCAGGGAAGAGGTGCAGGAGGCAGTGGACGTGATGAAAGCAAGGAAAGCCCCTGGCTTGGATGGCGTTGCGACCGAGTGCCTAAAGAAGGGTGGAGTAAAGATTGTCGAATGGTTGGTGAGGTTACTGAACTTGTGTTTTGTTGCAGGCGTGGTACCGATTGAGTGGCGCAGTGTCTGCATTGTTCCGCTATATAAGGGCAAAGGAGATAAAAATGAATGCTGTAACTCGAGAGGTATCAGTCTGTTATGTTTGGTTGGTAATTTGTACGGGAGAGTGCTGATCAAAAGGATCAGAGACTGTACGGACTGCGTAATTTGAGAGGAACAGTGTGGCTTTAGGAGTGGTAAAGGATGTGCTGATCAGATTTTAGCAGTGAGACAGGTCTGTGAGAAGTACCATGCAAAGGAAAGGATGTGTTCTGGACCTCCATGGTTCTGGAGAAGGCATACGATAGGATTGACAGGAGGGCTCTGTGGAGGGTCTTGCGTTTGTATGGAGTGGGCGGACATCTGTTGAAAGCAGTGCAGAGTTTCTATGTTGGCAGCCGAGCATGTGTCAGAGTGGGAAGCAAGGTGAGTGATTGGTTTACAGTGAAAGAGGGACTGAGACAATGCTACGTGATGTCTCCCTAGCTGTTCAACCTCTATATGGATGGAGTGGTCGAGAGGTGAACGCGAGTGTGCTAGGTCGTGGCTTGGAACTGTTGGAAGCGAATGGGCGGAGTTGACAGTTGAGCCAGTTGCTATTTGCTGATGATACTGCCTTGGTTGCGGATTCAGAGGAGAATCTATGTAGGCTAGTGTCTGAGTTTGGTAGAGTTTGTGGGAGCAGGAAGCTTCGAGTGAACGTGGGTAAGAGTAAAGTAATGAGATGCTCAAGAACTGTCGATGCGAGTAAAAAAAATGTCCCCCTAAATGGAGAGCTCTTGGAGGAATTTCAGTGTTTTAAATATCTTGGCTCCCATGTAAAGATAGCTGAACTAGTGGAAACTGGAGCGAAGGCGCAAGTGAAGGAGGGGAATATAGTGTTAAGTGCACTGAAGAGTGAAATGAGCTCTAGGACGTTGGGGTTGGAAGCAAAGAGAGGGCTATGTGAGGGTAATGTTGTCCCAGCTGTGCTCTACGGAGCTGAGACTTGGGGGTGAGAGCAGAGAAGAGAAGAAGGTTGAATGTTTTTGGGATGAAATGATTGAAGAGCATGACTGGAGTAACGCTGAGAGACCGTATCAACAACGACGTGGTTCGAATCAGAACAGGGATGGTGAAGAAGTTGGAGGACAGAGTGGATTCGCGTGTTCTGAGATGTTTCGGGCTCATGGAGAGGATGGACGAAGGGAGATTGTTGAAAAGGGTGATGAATGCGGAGGCGAGTGGTCGCAGGCGTAGATGTAGACCGAAGTTTGGGTGGATGGATAGTGTGAAGCAGGCATTAGAAAGGAGAGACATGAATGTGGAAGTAGCGAGCGAGCGTGCAATGAACAGGCGTGAGAGGAGAATAGTTGTGAAAGGTTGATTTTGACGCTGCTCTGATGTGCTTTCCCGTCCGTGGCATCCCGTTGTTGGGTGGGGAGGGTAAACCAGTAAAAACTGTCGGGCCCCGCTGCTGGCAACGGATCCTCTGACTGCACTCGTGACCCGGAGTTTATGTTGCGGGGTTATTGGCCGGACAATCTAGCACAAAAGAGCCAAGTTGTGTAAGTGTGAGCGTATGAGGGTGTGAGGTGCGCCTTGCCGTCGGCCACCCCTCTTTCTGGGGGATGCGGCCTAGTGTCTGTATTTATAATAATTTTGTTACAAATCAAATAAGAGTATCTGAAAAACAATATTCCGAAGATAAATTGAACAACTTTAAAGATAACGCGAAAGCCACCTGGAATCTTATTAATTAAATTCTCCGCTCTTCAGGCACAAATAAAAAGAAAGACGCCATTGAAACTATTTTGCAGAATGACATTAGATACGAAAACGATGCTGATATTGTCAACTTATTTAATAAGTATTTTGTTGGTAATGATAAGTCACTTGCTGTATCTTGTAATGATTGCCCTTTTAATCCATTACATTACATGCAATGTGATTACCCTAATTCGTTCTTTCTTGAAGCTATAACACCACAAGATGTAGGGAATTCTATTATCTCTCATAAGGACAAGAAGTGTGGTATAAACTCGGTACCTGTTAAAGTTATGAAATTCGTGTGTGATATTGTGTCTCCTGTTTTAGCATCAATAATAAATAGATCATTCGAATCCGGTATATTTCCTCAGTCTCTTAATATTGCGAGAGTCATCCCAATTCCCAAAACTTGTGAGGTAGAGAATATCAGTAAATATAGACCTATTTCAATATTGCCGATGTTTAGTAAAATATTGAAAAAATAGCGTACAAACAATTGTATGATTATTTAAAGCAACGAGACATTCTTTATCGTGGTCAATATGGGTTTCGGAGCAAAAAATCAACAGTACAAGCAATATTAGACCAAATGATTTTTTAAAATTAAAATTTAGATTTCGATCAAGTTGTACTACCCATATTTTTAGACTTTCGGAAGGCATTCGATAGCGTTGATCATAATATTTTACTATCCAAGTTACGCTTCTATGGAGTACGAGGACTAGCATTGGATGGGTTTCGATCATAACTCTTCAATAGACAACAAAATACTGTAATGAATTACTGTAGATCAAATCTTATCAATATTAGTCATGGGGTCCCTCAAAGTGCAATCTTAGGGCCAATATTGTTTCTAATCTGTATAAATGATCTTTCAAATTCCTCATATCTATTGAATTACATTCTATTTGCCGATGATAGTACCTTGTCAGCCTCATTTTTTACAAACACCGCGATAGAAGTAAATAATGAATTAATATCTGTAAATAATTAGCTCGACACGAATAAAATTTGCACGAATTTTGCTAAAAGAAAATTTATTACATTCTCGTACAAACGTAACATTGATATTCCCTCGTTAAAAATGGAAAATGCAAATATTAATGAAGTTAATCACATTAGGTTTCTCTTCATGCATCTCGACCGTCATCTTACATTCAAAAATCATGTAGATTATATTTCAAGTAAACTAAGCAAATCAATTGGTGTCATGTATAAGTTGAAATATTTTCTTCCTCCAGAAGTTCTCAAAATAATTTATTTTTCCCTAGTTCAACCCTATTTCTTCTATGGAATTGAAGCTTGGTTTGCAAGTCATAAAAATGTAACGGATAAAATGGTAGTCATGCAAAAGAAATCATGTAGAGCCATAAATAACCTCTCTTATACAGGACACACAAGTAGTTATTTCGAATAAATGAATATTGTTAAAATTGCAGATCTCTGTAGCTTCTAAATACTTGTCTATTCAGTATAAAACTGTTCATCTTGACCACGAGTAGAGTATATGTCTGCAAGACGGCCCTGTGAAGGAATAAGATAGGGATAAATAGAGTTACTTTTCAGTCTAGGGAGTTTGCGACCCTATTTCCACTGACGGCCGGAGTCCGGCAGGCGGCTAACGGGTGACTCATTTGGACGGACGGACGGACAGCTTTCGGATTATTCATAAGGTATGTTAATAGGTTATATATATTAATAGGTTTTTATATGTTAATTGTTTATTTCAATAGAACGTTTTCATATGAGTTATCTTTGGTATTCGCATGTCAATGCTAGGCATACTGTATTGCAATTTTCATTGCATGTCATGTTACATACATAAATTTTCAATGCTAGTCCTCTGAATGCCTAGGGGTAATAATAACATACATTTATAAGATAATTTTTAGTGATAATAAATCTAACAGTTACATAATAGTTTACATGCAGTATTAAGAAAATTAGGTGAGGATACTCTTAGCTGTTTTTTGTCTCATCAGTAATTTTCCGTGGCATGTTTGCTATGTTTGAGTGTTTTTATTATTAGATATTTATGCCAGGTTTATAATTCTATACATTTTTCTTTACATATATGCTTGTATTCTCATCTAGTTGGGGTATAATTGACTCATTCGATGGCTGGTTTTTCTTAGCGGTTGGATTGGGATATTTTGTATGTTATGTTCTTTTATCATTATATATATAGGAATAGTGTGGTAGGTATGTTTTATAACTTGATTTGCAGCCTTAGTGTGCGATCGACCCTGTTTGGTACCAGTCTGATATTGAATCTAGGCAACGTTTTGTGTTTTCCGTCCATTTATTTCATATGTATTTAATATCTTTAGGAATGGAATGGCTTATTAGTCTGGTAGTTGGCGAGTTGGTGTTTGTATTTTGGATTGATGCAGCAGCTTTCGTACGAGATTCTGTATACTTCATAACACATTATCCAGTTTTGAACCAGATATATCGGTGTTACCGAGTTCCAAATAATTTCGTTATCAAGCGTATGTAGACTATTCGGGAAGTCTTATTTGATTTTTTTTTGTATAGCGAGTATAGGTAGGGAGTATCTAAACGATGTGGATTTATTGTAAGTTATTATATTGTGTTATGTATACATAATAATGATCGGTTGATATATGTCGAATTTGTATTGTTTTCGGGATTTTGAATAGTTATCTCATACAGTTACAGGAATTTTAGGATATTTTAGGTTTGCATCTTCCATGTAGCACAAAATGTCAGGCATAATTAGTCAGTTAGTGCATCATTTTGGTATTTTTATGAATATATGACATTCTGTTACGATTAAACCGTGGTTACTTTAGTTAAAGAAGTTTCAACTAAACCCTGTTTTGGACTGAGTTGGAGAATTATTTCATCAGATTTGTACATACTTTAGTGTGTTCGTGTAGAAGTATTCCACACCTTTTACTATAGGTTTCAGCATATGTTGCTCGCATATCCTGGCAACTTATTCACGTTAGTTGTTTGGTTTGTTACCTGCTATTTTTCTCGTTCGTCACGGTTTTTTATGTATGTCTTGGGTATGATAGAGAATTGATCTTGCATTGTTATAACTCGAGAAATTCTGCGTCCTTCAGTTTTGAATGTTTTCTGTTCAGTTTACATCTTCGATGCAAGTATTGGGTATTGGATACAATATCAGAATATTATGATATATTACAATTGTATTTGCAATGTAGAACATTATTACAGGCATAATTTAGTTACAAAATATAAATTTTTAGCGTTTTATAGATATATATTTACATCCTGGCAATGTTTGACGTGTATATTATAGATATAGAAAATTCGATTTGTTGAAAAAAAATGAATGTATAACAAAAATTTAAAATTCAAAATTTTAATAGAATTTCAAATTTTCGAAGGTTGAAACAGCTTACTTAAGTAGCCAAGTTATCACTTCAATTGACCGACTTGGCTCTGTGATCTCTCGAAAATTTGAAATTTTATTAAAGTTTTGAATTTTAATAAAATTTTGAATTGTAAATTATTGTTATACATTTTTTAACTCGTGTAACACGTACATACGCTTGAACATATACATGCACATACGTACACACCCCCATACACATACATACATACATACACAGTTGATGACCTAGGCGAGTAATGTTAGGTCTTATGTTCGGCGAAAAACAACATTTAATCAACTTATAATAGCTAGCTGCATACCGAGAATGGAGTCAGTGTTACGTTGAGATCAAGCGGAGACGCACGTTTCTTCATAGAATAAACAAAATGAATGTTCACATCTCAAAAATTTGTTTACAAGTGTTGAAAAGAGAAATCAACGAAGATGATATGAATCGGATGGAACAAATATTGGCTAGTGTTGAAAAGATCACTTTTTCAGAGTGGGTAAAACAAGAATCAAAATAGTGGGAGATATCATTCATATATGAATGAAGGAAAAAGGAAGTCGGCTTTAGGTAACTAATGTCAACGCGTTACAGTCGTCTGTAATAATGTTTAAGGGAAATATGAAATAAAATCTCGAAATACAAATGATTCATGTGGAAAATCATCATCATGATTGTAATAAAGCTGAGGTGGTGGAAAACAAATTGTACCTAAGATCAAAAGAAAATCTGAATCGTGTGCAAAAAATTCTCAATGATGAAGATTAGAATGACTTTGAATTGGAGAAGTTTCGGATAATTAAGGTTCAAGAAGAAGAAGCAATACATTTGTGGACTCACGGGAACGGAACAGCCTTCGGTATTCGCATCAAAGATATGCTGGAGTATATGAAGTATTTTGAGAGGAAACTAAAACATCGTGATGATGGGTATGGTTGGATGTACGAACCAAGCTGTGATCAAAAAACGAAGATGATGGTATTGATGAATCCAGCAGGACACGGTATGAAACGAAAGTCAAAATGTCGCTCACGACGAATTTAAACATTGCAATAAACCTATCTAGGGGAGTGAATGTTTTAGATGTGTTACAGATTGGTAGGATATAAATCAGAGTCTAATCAGATCTTGCTCAGTCAAGATTGTGATTTTGTTGTGGAAGGATGGGGTATAGCTTGAGACGTCGTTTGCTGGAAAGTATTGGCGGTAACGAGGGTTTGTAATCTGTGCAAAAATAAATGATATTGAATAACATAAATCCACGAAAAATATGTGCCGACATCTGAAACGAAGTCATCGTCATAGAAGAAATTTAACCCCGAATAATTAAAGTTCAAGAAGAAAAACCATTACATTTGTGGACTCACGGCAACAGAACAGCTTTCGGTATTCGCATCAAAAATATGCTGGAATTAATGAAGGATTTTGAGAGGAAACTGAAACATCGTGATGATGGGTATGGTTGGATGTACGAACCATGCTGTGATCAAAAAATGGAGAAGATGGTATTGATGAATCCAGGAGGACACGGTATGCAACGAAACTCAAAATGTCGCTCACGACAAATTTAAACGTTGCAATAAACCTATCTTGGGGGTGAATGTTCTAGATGTGTTACAGATTGGTAGGATATAAATCAGAGTCTAATCAGATCTTGCTCAGTCAAGATTGTGATTTTGTTGTGGAAGGATGGGGAAAGTATTGGGGGTAACGGGGATTTGTAATCTGTGCAAAAAATAAATGATATTGAATAAACATAAATCCACGAAAAATGTGTGCCGACATCTGAAACAAAGTCATCGTCATGAAAATCAAAATTATAGGAAGGAAAAGGCAAATCAGCCGTGCAAGTCGTCAAAGGATGTAGTGTCAGAAGATATTGAAGTATATGTGGTAGACCTAGTATGAAACGAAGTGTTCGCTTGTGTGAAACTGGATGCAAATATGAAATACTTGTAACATTCAAACCATCTATGATTGAAAATCTGGCTTCTCTGCCAATTAATATGGGTCGAAAGTGACCATGAAGTAGGAAGAATTAGGTAAAAGTTTTATAAAGAACCGTGTGGAGGGGTTCATATGCATATATTAATGACTGAATATCATACACAAGGTTAGGTTACGCTAGCTTTTTGATGGGTGTGAATAACATGTAAAAGTAATTTAGAATTGTGTCAAATCAAAACCTAGAATCATATGAAAATAGCTATAACATTCAAACAGCGACGTAAATACTTATGAAATAATGGATGAAATTTACTGGATCAAAATTGGATATGTGAATCAAAACTGCAAAGGATAGATCAAAATGTGGAGTCAAGTGGATATATTCGTTATGCATTAATCCTAAAACACTGAAAAAATTATGTAATCACGAAAAGTCGATCAATAATACATTATTCGTGGATAGAATAGGTTAGGTTAGGTTAGAATGATTAGATCTATCAACCTAATATGCCGTGAAGCTGATCCACACTAAATATCTTGTAACAAAAGCAAGGGATGTTGTTCTAATGGAAAAATGCTACGCCCCTGTATATGCATACAAATGTATGTATGTGTCTACATTGCGCGTGATATTAAAAAAAAACTACGAAATAATAGTGCCATGTGGAGAGATATGATATGGATATATCATAAATCGATGAATAAATACCATACGTAAGCAGTAAATCTCGAACGATAACATAAAATTCTTGGTTAAGTTGGTTAGGTTAGGTTGCCTAGGTATTAATGCATCTGGCAGTGTATGGTAACGCTTTCTGCACAAATTGTGTGTAAATGCCTATATGGTGTCGACACATGTGCCGACACAGTGACACTGACGACCCTCTATATATGCGTTGCGTCGAAACATGTGCCGACACAGTGAGGCTAACGACCCTCTAATATGCATTGTGTCGACACATGTGCCGACACAGTGACGCTAATGACCAGGTATATATACATTGTGTCGAGACATGTGCCGACACAGTGACGCTAACGACTATATATATGCATTGTGTCGACTCATGTGCCGACACAGTGACGCTAACGACCCTTTATGTATGCATCGTGTCGACACATGTGCCGACACAGTGAGGCTAACGACCCTGTATATATGCATTGTGTCGACACATGTGCCGACACAGGTAGGCTAACGACCCTGTATATATGCATTGTGTTGACACATGTGCCGACACAGTGAGGCTAACGATCCTTTATATATGTGTTGTGTCGTCACGTGTGCCGACACAGTGACGCTAACGACCCTGCATATATGCATTGTGTCGACACATGTGCCGACACAGTGAGGCTAACGATCCTGTATATATGCATTGTGTCGACACATGTGCCGACACAGTGAGGCTAACGACCATGTATATGTGTATTGTGTCGTCACATGTGCCGACACTGTGACGCTAACACCCCTGTATATGCGTGCAAAAGTGTATATTAAATTGGTATCAGATTTGTACTCATTCAGTAAACGGAGTGCTTGCGGTGTAAAAAGAGGTCGCCAAGTTTGTTATGGAAATATTTTAACAAAAAGGTTAATGCGCGGGTATGTGTTAGTTGCAGTTTGGAGATAAAACAATGCAAATCAGGCTCCACGTTTAGGTTTTGGCGTCATCTCAAAGGAAACCGTTACATTGAATATGATAATCTTGAAAATAAACGAGGAAATATATGCTCTAAGGATGCAACGGGTGTATTGATAGAACAAAATAAACCGGATCTAGGTGACCAAAGTAATGATATAGACAGTGCTCAACAGGGTGCGAGCAGTAAAGATAGAGCGATGCCACTAACATTCAAACGTAGAACGTATAAAGATTGGTTGAAATGGGGGGAGTACACCCAAACCTTGGCCGACATGGAATATAACGAAAATATGGGGAAAACTTGGGATACTTCATGTGGAATGGATACCAGTACCAGTGATTTTGATACGTGTGATAGTGAAACCGAGGAGGTGTCATGTGAAGAAAACCCTGATAGAGTTGAAGGCAACCGAATCATCAAATGGGATAATAAAAAGGTAAAATGTATAAGAAGTGACAAATTGTACAATAAAATCAAATGTTTATCCGACTCGGTTTGAAAATTGTTGGTAATGAAACATGAAGAGAGAGAATCGTGTCTCAAACGTTTGAGTGCTAGGAGAATGATGTATATTTCGGAACTGTGCGGGAATATAGGGAATGGTAATGTTAACGCCAGTAAGAAAACCCCTGAAAATATTCGATGTCATAAACATGTACCTATAATAAAAAAACTAGTGTTGAGAAAAAACTCGCTGAAGACTGCAAACAAAGTTTTGGTTACAAGGTTAGGTTTAGAAGTGTTGCATACACTACTCCCAAAGGTATCCGTCTATCTAAATTGTGCACTAAGGGCAGCAGTTTAGAACCCAATAGATCATAGGAAAATACATACCCAGACGATAAATCGTACACCGGTATGATGAGCCGACACCTCCAGGGAAGAAATAATGATTTTCATAGATAAAGAACTCTTCGAATGACACTGATACCGAGGATCAAGATAAGACCAGAGAGGGAAGTCGAAGTCAATACGTATGTTTCGTACAGTTGCTCCCTACGAATTTTTGGAGTAAATAGTTATGTTCCCGTTTAAGTGATAAACCCATGTAATTTCCTAATATATTTATGTGTCAGAATTTTATTATCACTAAAAAATAAATCTTTGTTTGCAAAGCTAGATATTAGGCAATTGAAATTGCATGCGGCTTACTAAGGTATCATAGATATATATCTCATCAGCTCTAAACAGAAGCTAAAGCAAAAGACTACAGCTTCTTTTATAACACTCCAAAACCCCAATACGATGACAACGTTTCGCTCATCTACTCGGACAGAGACTCGTTGCTGATCTTGTTCAAAGGTGTGACTGACATTAAGGCAAAGAATGCGGCAATCTCCTCCTGGCTGAATACATGGATTTCTTCCACCTACCCGGAAAAATCATCCCATAAACGATGAATCAAAGAAATTACAGCTGGGACTACTGAAAAGCGAAACGGTCAACGACTACCCGAGTTAGATCATTTGATTGCAATTAACGTGTTACAGTATGTTGCTCGAGTCCTAGGCCACAAATCCAGCTGCTAAGGGTATCAATTACTAGATACAAGTCAAAATTAGGCATGTACGATACACACACATACATAACCAGAAAACATACACACACTATGAGACTATACAAAACATTCACGCACAAGCATGCCACCTTCACACAGTACGCACTATTAAAACTTGCCTCAGTAAATTTGAAAACGAACGGTACTATATCGACGCGTGCACAACTCTTGCCTATGACCATCCAGACATTCCCCGAAAAATCCTTGCAGTTGAATCTAACGACACTAAAATGAGTGTCGTTAGATTCGTAGATTCGTGGAAGAGACGTAAGCCGGGTGAGACCGTCTTTATCGTATGTGCTCGGGTGGATGATAAAATTACGTCCTCATCAACGGGTTATAACATGTAAATGTTCATAACATGGAAATATTCCTTTGCAACTATGTAATAATAACTAAATAAATAAATACCTGTCCATGTATCACCATACATAATCGTACGGATTGTAAATGCGTGAACGTATAGCATTGTAACCCGCTCCTAATACGATGAAAATGATCCCAACATGATGGAAATGTTTCTATGTAACCATGCTTCTATGTAATGAATAAATTATAAACTTGAACTTGTTTGATTGTCCACAGAAATACGCATTGAAAAAAACTGAAACGTACGGCAACCGACCCTAAACTGATGATAATTAGATTGATGTTCCACCGTCACCGTGTATCTACGTAATAAATATAA
>SDVV010029794.1:0-10595 GCA_016164225.1 Gammarus roeselii | reverse complement strand
AGATAGCTTCACGATTTTCTGCCGACCTGTTGTTATCGTTCATTCATAGATAGCTTCACGATTTTCTGCCGACCTGTTGTTATCGTTCATTCATAGATAGCTTCACGATTTTCTGCCGACCTGTTGTTATCGTTCATTCATAGATAGCTTCACGATTTTCTGCCGACCTGTTGTTATCGTTCATTCATAGATAGCTTCACGATTTTCTGCCGACCTGTTGTTATCGTTCATTCATAGATAGCTTCACGATTTTCTGCCGACCTGTTGTTATCGTTCATTCATAGATAGCTTCACGATTTTCTGCCGACCTGTTGTTATCGTTCATTCATAGATAGCTTCACGATTTTCTGCCGACCTGTTGTTATCGTTCATTCATAGATAGCTTCACGATTTTCTGCCGACTTGTTGTTATCGTTCATTCATAGATAGCTTCACGATTTTCTGCCGACCTGTTGTTATCGTTCATTCATAGATAGCTTCACGATTTTCTGCCGACCTGTTGTTATCGTTCATTCATAGATAGCTTCACGATTTTCTGCCGACCTGTTGTTATCGTTCATTCATAGATGGATTCATGATTTCTGCCGACCTGTTTTTACCGTTCATTCATAGATAGCTTCACGATATTCTGCCCCTGTTGTTATCGTTCATTCATAGACAGCTTCACAATTTTCTGCCCCTGTTGTTATCGTTCATTCATAGACAGCTTCACGATTTTCCGATTTCTCACCCCGACAGACAAAGTTACGGCGTTTAATCGCTTGTCTTACCGCTCACTGGTTGTGTTTTTGGGGTGCTCGGATACTGGTGAATGGAGTTACTGTGTTCAAATAATAAACATTTCCGAAAGGCAAGAAGGAATGTCAAAAATTACATTTGCAAATGTTTGTCCGGAATAGAAATATATAATAGCTCTGGGTCTGCCGACAATCGATGATATAACAATCATAAAAACATTCATTGAACCTTAACCTCACTCTTGGTGTAAAAGATATTCCACTACAGATGAATCGTTGTACGAGTATATGGTAGACCTGTACAGCCATTTGGGACTGGTCGGGATCAGTTGGGTGGAGTGGTGAGTCGGGAAGGCTGACGGGCTCTGCTTAGCTCCCAAACTCCACCCCTCCCTTTCTTCCCTGCCCAAAAGAATTGTCCACCCCATCTATTTTATCTCTTGATATCGTATTTAAGATGAAGTTATTTTGAAGTAAGAGATAGAATAAAATATTTTATCGCCTCATGGTGATATTGTTGAATTTAGTTCAATAGTCCAGGTTAATTGTTAAATGATGTTGAAAAGAGTTTGGTTGGGCTGTGAGTGGCAGGGAAAGCACACAGTTTTGTCTTCAGGGGCCCAGTTGCCGTGGCCGAAGTTACAGACAACGTCAGTCTACCCGGGTGTTGCCAAGTGCAGTTAATCGTGCTATTTCAATCCTTCCTATTGAGAGAAGGAAGCAGCCATGCGAACACTACATAAACATCCATTGCCTTCATTTGCAACTATTTGACTAGAGAGGTGTAGGTTGAGCTTGCATACATGGAGTAGACTAACTTTCATGTTTAGGTTAGGAGTCGAAGTTAGTAGCACAAGGTAGACATGGGACCCTAATGGCGCATAAGGTAATTAAAGTAGAATTTTTGATCACCTTGAAACAATATCCATTACAATAGAATCAAACATTACCCATCTGCCTCTGAAGTCTCAATAGCTAAAAATCTCCTGATGAACAATAAAAAACAGGAGCGCAGAAACCTCCCCTCTGGCGACGCCACGAGACTATTATTTATTATTTGCTTTCATGTTCCACCGGAGTCCCAACGCGAAGTTAATGCAGACTCCCTTGTAGGGCGGTCTACGAGACTAGTGTAGCCAAGACCCAATGTGCTAAGATTAACTCCCACTGTGGGTGTTGGTTCATTTGTTACACTCTGCTGTCGCCTGGTGATTAATAGCTTTAGAATTAGTTCACCAGAAAGTGTATGATCTCTTCAGAAGATGTAAAGTAGGGAAAGAAAATTCGTATAAGATTGAATAAGTGAACTCCACGACAATTTAATTGATGCTTTTCATTATGATGTTATGTCCAGATATCTAACGTAAGAAATTTATATACGAAGGTAAATTCACGCGGGATTTTTTTTTTTTTAAATTACAGACCAACCCTAAACGAATCATCTTTCGCTGCTGTAGAAGATGTTCGCGTTTTATTATCTTCCTCTCAACGAGATTGCGTTCATGTATGTAAGTTTTTATGCCTAGTCTTTTTCAAATCACATTTCTTTAGGTTCCATTCATTTCTGGGGTAGATGAATGGAACAGCAAAAAGAATAAACTGGAATCCAAATTATTTCCTGTTTACGAAATAATGATCAACAGAATTTTACCAAAAAATTACACATGTGACTTCAGTTGACCTTTAATGTTTGGGGAATGAAAGAAATATAGACTCATTCATTTCCCCTTGACCCCGGAGTTCAATAGCCCATTCTTGCAGGAGGAGACATTCACAAATTCGGCGGCCTATTACACCTTAGAGCAAACACACGAAAAAGCCATGAAATCCCACACAAGATATCATTGTACACCATCAGCACTTGCCCGTGCTGAGCACTGCCTAAACTATCCTTCCGTCCGCTCATTGCGTCTATCACTCAACCTTGCCTCGCTCCCAAGGGCCACTGGGCTCAGACAGGGCCTCGTACGAGGATATACTGCCCACAGTACTCACGTTGGCGTCCCACCAGGTGCTGCAGAGGCGCATGGCGAGGTGACCGGTCTGGGAGCTGATGAAGGGGCAAGAGGGGCCGGGATCACGGCGATACAGGCCCGGGGGCAACAGCGTGTGCCCGAACCTTAAGGGTTAGAAGGACAGTCAATTAATAGGTGAAAATTGTGTTGCATTATACATTTATTTCATACTTGGCCAGAAACACCGTGCCTGTCATGCCATTCATAATTTTTTACTCGATTTATCGAAGACACCAGTTTGTGAGGTGGTGCTGTCTACATGTTAATAAGCTCTGACTGACTCCATGTCAAGTCATATACCAATCTGGTAACTGTTATAAACCTGAAGCAATAAACAAACATTACTAGCTGACAATTATGCGTTCATTTATGACCTATTTGCTCAGACTCTTTTTGAGACGAAAACTAACAAATTATCGAGACTTTGTATTTTCTGCTTTGGAACGCCTTCCACATCACCTCTTGAAGTTGGAGATATCGCAACGAGCTTTAAAACTGGCCAGATGCGATAAGAATGAAACTATTCTTTGCCACGAACAAACCAACAGCAAACGGAGTTCCTATATAGCATCATCACTAACCTTGCAGCTTGCCTGCCATCTTTCGGCTTGGCTGCTGAGGTTTACAAGTGTTAGTAGACAACAAGAGAGATTAGTTCAGAAGTAGAACGTCTAGGAGAACATCTCTGTCTGTGTTTTTTGTAGTAAAGGATGAAGGGGGGGGGGAAAGGTTGTAGGAGGAAACATCATTTAACGACGATGCTATAAACAAATCCGCACATGAAGATGAAGCCACCGACCTACGATGTGGATTAGAGATTCATTCCTCGTTAAACCAGCGATGACCGGTGATTGCTGGACACCATTTAGCAACGAGTGGGTGCATGCCTATGCCGAGCCCAGTTTGTACCGTGTCATTGCCAATGCCGGGTGCTATTTTAACCGCACTGGTGTTTACAAGTGTCTACAAGTGTAAAACCACAACAGGTCTTTTGGCCCAAAATGGGTTGTCTTTTGTTATTACGATTAGTTCTGATATAGAACGTCTAAGAGAGCATCATAGATCTTGGTACTTTTTGTGATAAAAGATCAAGAAAGAGAATGGTTGCACTAGGAAATAGCATACGAAGATGATACTGGAAACAACTCAAATCAGCGCCTGAAGAGAAAGCCACCGACGCACGGTGTTGATTTGAGATTGTCTCCGTTTCATTCCTCGTTAAACCTATGCTGACCGGTGTCATTGTTGGACATCAAGCAGGTACCAATGCCTGGTGTCTTTTCACCGTGCTAGTGCCAAAGCCGGGCACAATTTTAACCGAACGGATGTCAATTACTGACATCTTTTTAACGCATATACTGGTGAGCGTGCTATAGCTGGAAGCTATTCAGAGTCGATTTGGGAGAATTTGTCGAGCCGTGACCTGAACGTTTTGATTGTATTGCTGTTTACACTTCCGCTGCAAGTTTGTTCCATTCCTCAACAACTAAATACGTGAAGAAATTGCGTGCGATGTCGAGTGAGAAACACTTACCAAAGGTTTTGTATCCCATTACTCGTGGTCACTCCGTTTGCACTTAAAGTGAAAAGGATCGCTCGTTCGACGTTTTCCTTACCCGTCATAATCTTCCACACTTCGATCATGTCGCCTCTGACTCGACATTTCTCTGGCGAATATTGGTTGAGTTCACGTAATCTGTCTTCGTGCTATTTATTGCGCAGCGCAAGGATAAGGTTGGTAGCTATACGTTGAACCTTCTCTAATTTAATAACGTATTTTCTAAGATATGGAGACCAGAATTGGACGGAATACTCAAGGTGCGGTCTATCAATTGCATTGCAGAACTTTAGAATACTGTGTGAGATCTTGCAAGAGATAGTGCAGGATCTCTTACTTAACATTTTATTGTTTGTTTTTGGCAACATCGTTACATGGCTTGCTGTTTTTTTAGTCGTTACTAATGATGGTAAAGGAATCAGTTTATTTCCGGACATTGAATATTCGTGCTTGGGGTTATGATGACCAACGTGAATAACTATGCATTTGTCGACATTAAACTTCATTTGCCACTTATCCGACTAGTCAACCACTTTGTTCAGGATTAATTGGATCTGCTCACACTCAAATTTGGCTTGCACTATTTCCTCCAGTTTGGCATCGTCTACAAACTTGCTAATGTTCGAGAGTACGCTGCTACCGAGACGGAAACTTGAGGCACGGCGCTAATAGCTTTACCCCAACTGGAGGATGTTCCTTCCAGTAGGACTCAGAAGCCGTCTCTCCCTGCGCCAGCATTATATCCAGTTATATATCCTCGAATACCGATGTTGGGCACTTTTCTAACTAAATGTTCGTGAGGAGCTTATCGGAGGCCATTTGAAAATCAAAGTAAACGATATCAAAAGAATTCTGTACTTATATCCGTAATCAAATTTTCCATTAATTTGCCAAAGACTGAGGTGAGACTTAAAGGGACTGCATTATTCGTTACCCTTTTGTTCCGCTTTCAAAACTTTGGGTAGAGTTGGCCTCTTTTTATGAGAGAGGCAGCTACCGTTTGTGTGAGTTTAGTTGAAAATATTTGAAAGATTTTCGGCAGTTTCATTCTTAGTCTCTCAGTATTCTGGGATGAGCATGATCTGAACATGGAGATTTTGTGAATTTCAATTTATCTATACATTAAATAAGTACGGAAGGAGAACAATTTACCGTGCTGGGGGGGCATCAATTTGTTTTTCCGCTTGAATATCAAAGAGATTAAGAATAACCGGATTCTTCGAAGTGAATACCGAACAAAAGTATTTGTTAAGTAGGACACTTATTTTAGTGTCGTCCTTTTCTAGCTCGTCAATACCGCTCTTTTGAGGACCTATTACAGAACTAAATGTTTTTTTTTTCAAAGTATAACTAAAAAATTGCTTAGGATTGATTTTGAAGTTCGTAATCTTTCTTTTTTATGTTTAAAAACCTTCTTTAAACTTGACTGCTGATTCTCATTTCACTTTTTGCGGCGTCGTCATGTGGGTGTTTCTGTTTTATCGAGTGCTTTGCTTTCTCCAGCGACTGAAGGCGCTGCAATCCTCCTTTCCAGTTCCTAGGCTGATTGACTGCTGATCGACTGTTTCTCAGCGGGATATGCTCATGTTCAATATTTTTAGGTGTAGACAAGACACTGTTTAACGATTGATTGACGTATGTCCGATATCTATATCCGCTGACGACATTGATTCTCTAAAGCCACCACAGTTAACTAATCGATAATTAGAGATTTTTTTGCAGTTTATTGACGCTTTCAACCAGAGCTCAATCGTGAAACGGATACAGTTATGGTCGTCCGTTCAGAGTGGTTCGTCCACTTTGACGTTCGTAACATGAGAGTCACCTGCGCTAAATTAAAGATCAAGGATATTGCAGCCTCTTGCAGGCGTCTCAAGTATCTGTGTCATGAACTTTTATCAGCGAAACCAATCCGGCATTGGCTAGTGGCAGTACATCCGTCTGATTCCCAATCAATGTTACGAATATTGAAGTCTCCAATCACAAAACTATTTTGTGTGGTGACGACATCGACGAGGGTGTTGTATAGACCAATATCATCTGCGACCATGCTCTTTGGGGGATGGTAGACGAGTGCGATTTGACACATTGTATTTTTTACAGACTACTTGAATTGCTACTTTATCGTGTCTGCTGTTGGAATAGAGACTTCTAATATTTGTAGAGTATTCTTTACATGGTACAATACGCCACCCCCCTTTCTGCCTCGTATCGTTGTGAAATAGTGAGATACCCGGGAGAGTGATTGCGCCTAGATAATTTTTGTTGCTCGATTTCATCCCCGATGCTGTGTTTTTTATTATGTCGAACTTATCGTCTTTTGCAAGGATACCCAAATTTTCGATTTCCAGCGTTTACGTAGTAATATTTGAGAGTGTCTCTGTTCGGTCTTCGGCCAGAAACTCTTCGGTCTCGGTCAGGGACTGCTTTAGGACTTTGATCGGCTTTTGTGTTGGCAGAGTATCTATTGTTGTCTGTTCCTCTACCGTTACTGCTGGATCTGTGATTACTACTGACACGGGGGTGAGTCTGCAATCACTTCTGGCTCGGGTGGAGGCCGTTGAGTCATTCCGCCGGCTAATAATGGCGGAATCTTGTGTTGGGTATCAGAGAGAGTTTTTTATTCATTTTCAGTGGGGTGACCGGCGCCGATGTTATGAAGGATGTTTCCAGGGTATCGAGCAACTCCGCGCTTGTGCGTGCCTCGTTGGTGATTATATTAAATTCGTATTATTTTAGGTCGATCATCATTACCCAATGGTCCGAGAATGAGATTTACTAAACTTCGCAAAAAGTTGCTCAGCAATTGATTATAGATCATCTTGCTTAAAAAGTATCTACTTTGGTTCTGACGGGGCATGATGCCAGAAACATGGATTTTTCGGGTGTGATCGTTTAATGTTGTTTAGCATGGTTTCATGCCTTCTTCATGTCTTTTCCGTCCGCGCCACCACGTCTTTTGCTTTGACTTGAAGTAAAATTGGTTCAGAAGGTGTCTTTTCTTTTTTGATTATGCCTTCAATCTCGTCCATTATCAAGTCTGGTTCACCGAGTATTCCCAGTTGAGCTCTCCCTTTTCGCTGATTTGATTTGAAAGGAGTGATATTGTCCATTTCGTCGGGCATTACATCAAAACGGTTACGCGTGTCGGTTGTTTTGCGGTGAGACGGTGGCCCAATGAGTGTAGCTTTGTCACTGCCTGGCTTCAGTTGAGACCAGTGATCATTGACCGACTGCGGTCGTTGGTCTTTGCGTCCAGAGCTGTAAGTTCTAGGTTAATTCAGGGTCTAAGTGCACTTGAAGTTTATTTACTTCATTTGAGGTTGTCTTAGCAGTTTTTTTTTGGGCTATAAATAATTCGCTGTTGACCATATCTTTGAATTCGCGAAATTGTTTAAGCACGCTTCCCAATTTTCATTCAACAGCAAATATCATAGTATCAGGGTTGACTGCCTCCGCATTGGTTGGGCCACTAGAAGCATGAGAGAACTGCGCTTTGAGTTGTTCAATCTCTTCGGTCTTTAGGCAGAATTTACAGCTCGCTAATTTGCACTCTCCATTTAGAGGGGCATTCTGCGTTTGTCTAGAAGTACTACCGCCATACATTATAGTTCGGGTGCACGATTGGTGGCAAATGATACATTCTAGCTTAGCAGCAGGAGTCATTTTAGACTTGCTTAGTGAGAAGCTGGAAATTGTGAAATTAACTGACAGACAAAGTGCTATTTTCGTTTTCCCTGTAAACAGCAGATGTATAAATCATAATTATAGTTGGATGCGGGCTGAGATGACTTTTATTTAAAGACGAGCGACATATGTTTTCTTCGGGTGATTCGTGTATGACCTGCAGTTACGAGTTTATGAGGGTGATTAGGTGAAACTAGCAGGGGATGAAAACGAAGCTAGGCACAGGCTGAGATGGGTGATTTTGAGATGGATGATTTAAAGGGCTAAATAGTATTATTCTACAGTTCGTTTACAACGACAGATGTCCGTCACCAATTGATTTTTTTTTTCATTTCCAATAAATATTTTTATTAGAAATTGATGCAGTACACCTGGATTTTCTATTACATATAGTATTTCCGAGCAAACATCAATTATGAAGATATGATTAGATTCGGGGAGTTTTTATTTTTCCAGATGACCAACTACGATTTTTTCCGTGTGAATCGTGTGTGACCGAGAGTGATGAGTGTGTGGAGGGGATTGTGTGACTAGATGTGGCTGAAAACTTCAGTTCAGGCTTGGATGACGGAGATTTTAATTGTTAAATATTTTTCCAGCTGATAGCAAACTTGAAATGAAATACGAGCTGTTTAAAATGCTATTCAAGATTATCCCTGATGACGATACAAATACGATTGAGTTCAATGAGAAAGTAGAGGGATCGAAGCAGAAATGAAGTTGCAACGAGTATAATGAGAAAGTAGAGGGATGTTACAAGCAGCGATGAATTTGCAAAACATATCTGATGGAATTTCTCCCTATTTCTATTCACAAAACATAAAATACAACTAACACCCAACACACAAACTGTGTCGACGCCGTCCACCATTTGAGCATATATATGCTGGCACTATTGCTGAACACAGTTTTTGAAGAGTGCTACACCCGGAAGCAAGGTGCTGACGTGAGGCACAAGTCAGCCCCGGTGTACCCGTCTCATTCATATCTAGTTTTGCCCCCCTGAAGTTAACCAGATAAAATAAATCAGAATGTGGTCTAGAGGTCAATAATCCCCCCCCCTTGCCTAGTCCCTGCCATTCTCAGTCCAACAGCACCACAATCTGACATTAGGGGCCATTCTTGCCCCCCCTCACTTCCCTCCCCCAGTCGCTGCCCCTTTCAGTTCACCAGCACTATAATCTGACGCTAAGGGCCAGTCTTGCCCCCCCTCACCTCCTTCCCCCAGTCGCTGCCCCTTTCAATTCACCAGCACTATAATCTGACGCTAAGGGCCAGTCTTGCCCCCCCCCCTTACCTCCTTAACCAGTCGCTGCCCCTTTTCAGTTCACCAGCACTATAATCTGACGCTAAGGGCCAGTCTTGCCCCCCCCCTCACCTCCCTCTCCCAGTCGCTGCCCCTTTCAGTTCACCAGCACTATAATCTGAGGCTAAGGGCCAGTCTTGCTCCCCCCCTCACCTCCCTCCCCCAGTCGCTGCCCTTTTCAGTTCACCAGCACTATAATCTGACGCTAAGGGCCAGTCTCTAGCCTCCCCCCACCTCACCTGAACGCTGCGGACTGGAAGACGTGTGAAATGCCGGCGTACACCTCGGGCCGGTAACCCTTGTAAGGAGGGATCTCCTCCCCCAGGAAGGCAGGGACAAACTCATACATGATGATGCTCTGGGGAAGGAGGGGGGCAGGATGTTAGAGCAGAAGACACTATAAGAGGGAGCATAACAGGAAGGAGAGAGAGCAGAGAGGTAGCCGGTACATACATGAAGATGGATGCTGTCCATGAATAGATACTCAAACAACATATACACATAATTGAAATTCAATGGTATTCAGCTAGTCAATTCAGCTAATTCGAATGTTTGCAGTGTTTAGCTCCATATTCTTGGAGGAGAAACAAGTATATAGTTCGATGATTGGTACAAGCTAGCGTTGTAGTTGATCGAAAGAAATATGGCTTCATTTCAACAAATTCAAAAATTCAACGGTCTGTAGAAAATATATGCTTTGTGTAGGCTCCTCATTGCAGTCCCCGTTCATGGTAGTAGGCGCTTCAAGCAAGCTTCCTACAGGCTCGAGTAACCCCGTGGAGCGGCTCACTGCAAGCTGGCGACGCACCCCTTTACAGGCTCACCACACTATCGCAATAATCGTGCTGCTCCGGGGTACAAAATTGTTCAAGCTTGTTGGACACGAGACTAATCAGTGGAGGAGACGAGAGAGACAACGGTGTAAACATTAGGCCGTCTGTTGCTGTCGACCGCCGACAGACGCCTGTTCAGTACTGGTCTTGAGGGAGTGTTCTCACCAATTGCGCGTCACAGGCCGAGTACACTGGCGCAATACTAGTCTTCAGAGTGTTCTCCCCAACAGCGAGGGACGGGCAGCGAGCACCGGCGGCCCACAAGGTGGCCTCAGCACACCAGGTCAGAGCAGTTAGTTGTTGCCTAGAATCCTTCAAGGAGAATCAAACGCGCCTACCCAGTACAGTTCGGTTTCATATTAAACACAAAGATAACTCAGCCAGATGCCAGGATACAGTCTCCGACACTCGATCTTTATCATCGAGAGCAGCCTTCCAATAAGACATATCAGCAAGAGG
>SDVV010029793.1:0-11761 GCA_016164225.1 Gammarus roeselii | reverse complement strand
ATATATAAGAAAATACCTTTGGTATTTTATCGCATTTTCAATGAGTGGATTGGGATAATAATAACATACATTTATACGATAATTTTATTGATAATAAATCTAATAGTTAAATAACAATTAACATGCAGTATCAAAGGTTAAAAACTCACAAATATTCTTCTTGCACGAACGTGGATTTTCCGGACACTACTTGCTAACGACTTGATCCGATCATTGTTGTATTATTCGATTTCATTTTTTTTGCGAATGTATCATTCTTTCCGTTTGTTATATATGCTGTCATATTATGACCGAATGTCACATCACACGTAAGTTGTTTATATATGTATGATCTTATTTGCAGATCGATCAAATATAAATGATCAGCAATGAAATAACTACAGTTATGATATATACCTTTAGACGATGCTCAAAAAATCGTGGCAAATCCATGCTGGCTCATGTTATAGTGTTTTATTTAGAACTCTGCTATATATTTATACTGATTCGGTAGAAAATTATGCAGGGATACATTGATACTCGTCATAAGCATGATGTCACAAAGACGCGTTACGCCGCCAAACCCCCCTGCGTGTAGGGACCTCGAAACAGACCAGCGTGTAGGGTCGTCATGACAGCCTTGTTCCAACACGTTAGAGTGTCAGTTTTGGGTGAGAAAGCAGCATCGACACTGGCTGTCCCGCCCATCCCACCAGCCAATGAGAGAGCGGACCTCACACGATGGCCTGCCCCGCCCATCCCACCAGCCAATGTGAGAGCAGCCTCGGACATTGGTTCCCCCGCCCATCCCACCAACCAATGCGAGAGCATCCTCGGACGCTGCTCGCGCTCCGATCACGATGCCGTGGCAGTAGCTTATGTGTCTCGGTGTGAAGCGTACCTGCGCTCAAACATCCTCCAGAGGTGAGATATTTTGTGTTGAACACCTTCCAGAGGTAAGATAGTATCAGTGTTATGATACGTGGTATTGTAGATGAATATCGTTAACGTTATTTTGGGTGTTTCCACTCTAGGCGACCTTATCTATTTACTGTTCCCATACGTTATAATGCCAGTCATGCTCATGAGTGCAGTGTTGGTGGTAACTTCGAACGGGACGGCATACCTGTTTCACCCTGTCACGGTCGGACATAATATTTCGCTTAGCAGCCTATGTTGTTCTGTGATCAGCATATTATTCACCGTGAATATATATCAGTGTTTGCGAGTGTTATCCCAGTGTTACGAATACGTGATAGTCTGCTACTTTATAAAGTGTCCCAGTATCTGCCAATCTAGGAATGTTTGAATGAGGTCACTAACATCTTTGCTTTTTGCGCATAAAACTGCGTAAAACGATATCTGAGTAAACGTTTATGTAACGTACATTATCGTTATACACCCCGTTCCAACCATTAAATCATCAGATTTTCCTCCAACAGAGTACCGATTCACCGTAGCTTCAGTATATTTGAATTGTAGCCTGGTTTTGTAGAGTAAAGGCGTGGAACTTTTATGCGTTGTGTTCAACCAATTTTCCTTCATCTCTAAAGATTCTTTTTTGCACAAGACGTTTTTCTGACATTGATTTCTAGCTCGGAGATGTGTTCTTCCAATGTATAACCTATGATGTTTTTAGCTATGAACAAACGAAGCAGTTTCATGCCCGACTCTTTGATCTTAATCATCACAATAGTCTACGTAGAATACAATATTGTATTGTTCATTGTGTTTTTTTTCTCGAACCAGTTATTATAGAATACTTCTACAAGTCCTACGCTTCACTCTCCCTGTAACTGTATTCGTGGATAAAATGTTGTTAGTAAAACTTGAAAATGTGTTGTTTTGGTACATTTGACAAGAAACCGCTTGTAGACAATATATGCTCTATCAATACAATGAAACATATATGTTCAAGTATATATTTATTTGTTGTTCATAACATAGTTACATAGTAGCATGGTTACAACATCTTAGGAACAGTTACAGGGTTACAACAACTGAGGAACATTTACATCAGCATCTTAGGAACATTACCAGAATAAAACCTTAAGACGTGGATTTACTTTCGTCCCGAGTGTACTCGTCAAAGACGGCTTTCCCAGGCTTACGTCTCTTCCAAGTTAAATCCATGTTTACATCGACATCATCATCCACGACACATTGCTTCCTCTTTTTAGTGTCGGTAGGTTCAACTTCACTAAATTTTTTTGGGAATGTCAGGATATCCATAGGCTAGAGTTGTGCATGCATCAACATAGTAGCGCTTATTTTCAAACTTGCTGAGGCAATTTTTAATAGTGCGTACAGTTTAAAGCTGGCATGCTTGTGCGCGAATGTTGTGTATGGTCTCAAAGTGTGAGTATGTTTTTTGGTTATGGAAATCATTGTATTGTTCATGTCTGATATTGGCTTGTGTCTAGTAATTGAAACCCTTCAGTAGCTGATTTAGTGGTGTCGGACACGAGCAACATACTGTAACACTTTAGTTGGAGGCAAATGATTTCACTCGGGTAGACGTTGGCTGTTTTACTTTTCCTTGGCCCCAGCTGTCCATTCTTTGTTTCATCGTAAAAGGGATGATTTTTGGGGTAGTTGGAGAAATCCACGAATCCAGCCAGGGGAGGTTGCCGCATTTACGTCTCAATATCGGCCACACCTTTGAACTAGAGCAGTAACGAGTCTGTGTCCGAGTATATGAGCGAGACGTTGTCACCGTAGCGTGGTTTCAGAGTGTTATAAAGGAAGCTGCTGACTTTGGCTTTAGCTTTTTCAAACACGTAGAACCCAACTTGGAGTGGGTGAACTATACGGACATTTTTTTTCTTGAGGATCATGATGACTGTTTCGGGGCCGATGACGTAGCAGTTCTTCTCGTTGGCTGTACAGACGACCTTTGCATCTAGACTTCTGTTGAGCGAATTGAACAAAAGTTTCCTGTATATACTATTTGAGAGCAGTTTATATAGAGACTTTCGAAGGATATCATGGACTCATGACGTTTTTGAATATTTTTCATAAAGAAAGATTTGAAGACAGGTTTTTGTTTGATTCATGAATTCTATGAACCTTGGTGGCTTCCAATCCTTGCTTGAGGAGTCCTTACAATAATTCCAGGGCCACGAGGTAGTCAGTTTGGGGCAGATGACTAACAACTAGCCTACGATCTGCTCGTTTCCTGTTTTTGAGATGTTCCTAGCCTGCCAAGAGATTTTTCGTGAAAGGTGACACATCGTCCACGCCGACTTCTTTGTGATGCAGCAGTAGTGGCAGCTCGTCTGTTCTTCGTGCAACTTCGTCGCTTCATTGGGCATCGATACAGACAATGTACGTGTATTCGCCAGAACAGTCCCCTCTACTAAGTCAAATGCTTGAAATTCTTCTGGTGTGAGCTCGTGGATTTCACCAATGATAAAGGATTCACTCAAGCATCCACCATAAAGACTGCTAGAGTCTCAAATTGTTGCTGAAGACACAGGTTGTTCAGGGTCAAAGTCTTTGCATCGTAGATTGTTTGTCATGGTAAGACCTCTCGTCAACGTCACAAACCCGCCTCTTGTATTTTTGACAATCGAGTTGAGTAGATCGATATCTTTGACCAGTTCCAGTTTCATCTTGCCTTCGTAGAGGGCAGCTTGCATTGCAAAGACAGGGGCGCTCACAAAATGGACGGGATCCAGGGTTAGTCGCCGGGCATGGTCTCCCAAAACTTTTGGAAGACTTCGGCCAGTAGCGGCGTCATGAAGGGTCTTGCAGTTGACTGCCTGCCACATTTCAATCACTTCAGCATAGTCAGAGTCCAAAATTCCTTTACCTCGAAGTTGACTGTACAAGTTTTGTTGCGATGGGATGTCTGTTTGGTCCAGCACAGAATCCAATGTGATGGCTTCATAGCAGAAATGTCCTTTTCGAGAAGCGAGTTCTTGAACCATTGTCACTCTAGCCGAGACTTGTGAGATGGGATTTGAGGAGCGTCATGTCATGGCCACTGTCTTTAAGATTTTTGGCAAGACTATCTAAACTTGAATTGAAAAGGAGTAGGAGTCGATGAACTTGACACGGTACTGTCTCGTGGCATCATTCAAGGAGACAGAGATGCTGAACATCTTGTCTTACTGTTTCGGCAACACACGGATATTCCATAAATTTTTACCGTCCAATCTTCTCGATATAAATCTCATGTCATAGGCTGATGCATTGTGACCAAAACAAGGTATTTAGCGCAGTTTCTCTGTGATTCTGAAGTTACATTTCGAGCACAGAGCCCTAATATAGGCGGCAAATATAATTTTTTTTTTGGGTCCGAAGACGCCCTTGATATAATTATTATGGTGGCGAACTCTTTTTTAACTTTCTCTCCACAAGTGTCCCCGCAGCATTCACGTGTTTTGCTTTGGCAATTTTTTTCAAGTCTTGTTTTGTGAGAACGGGGTCGGGGTACAAGGTCAAGGTATCCATGTAATTATTATAACCCAGCAACAAATTCTTGACGAGATATGTCTCCATCTCCTCAAGCGGAACTGAAGTCGAATCGACTGACTACTTTGTGCCTTAACATTTTCCAGTTATTATCCACTAGAGTATAACTGTACATGCACAACTTGTGTATGTTAACTACATTGCATCCCTCTGTTTCAGGCTCCAGCACAGATTCACAGTCATAATAGGCAACAACGGGCGGCTTCATTGTTGCATGCATGGCTGAGAATTGGTACATCTCGCCTTCATCATGCATACCGATGTTTTGCAAGCCAGTACTCGACGAACACAGTAATTCGTGTCCAGCTTTTTTGCTTTCATTCATGTCTTGTACGCAGATTTGGACAAAAAAATTGTCTCACAGTCTCGTCTCTCTGAATGTGCGCATAAATGTAGAGAAAGACGGGATGAACGCGACATGATTGGCCTCTAAGATTTCAACTAGGTAGACCGTGCGCTCCTCGTCGGTGTCTAAACTGCCGCTGTATTTACTGAAGAGACCATAACCTTCCTTCTCTTTTGTGATCTGATATAGTCTGATGTTCAAGTTACATTCTTTTCTATTACTGGAAAGTCTTCCAGAGCAACAGGTTTGTCCATGGCAAGTTTTAAAAATTTGAAGTATTTGTCTTTGTACGGGAGAAAAGTAAACTTTAATTCACGTCTGAAATTTGAGAGGTGTGTATTTTCAGGCAAGTAGAAGTGCGCGATAAGGTTGTGATCACACAATTGTTGTTTTTTGTTTTGATGTTGACAATGTGGTAGCGGCCTTGACGTTTTGTGGGCCAAGGAACATAATCACCAAGACGTTTATTTCCATCAACACCCGTCCTGCAGAATTTACGCTCTACACTGGTTATAGTTTCAATGCTCCACCCACCACCTTCTCCATCCTATTCCTCTAATATATTTTGTGAATCCACCCCGAGATCCTCAATCTGCTCACATGAAAGTGCGTTTTTTGTTAGCTGGATAGCGTATCCGCCATCACCATATCGTTTTGGTTCATCCTGCAAGCAAAAACAAATACATATTAGATTAACAAATAACAAAGATGTATCTAGGATAAAAGAGTAACAAAGTTACTGAAAGATATCTCTAAAAAAAAGACATGTTACTTGCATTTCAAGGGAGGTGTGTCGCCGACAAGATCAAGAGGACAAATAATGCCTGAACTGCAGCAGCCGCCCTTTTATACAACAGTTGCCATACACCGTCAGATGAATAATGGTGGCTATACACTGCCAGATGTACAATAACAAAACCAAATCAAAATCAAAACGAAACCAAAATGAAACCAAAATCTTTGCCTGCCTGCCTGCCTGCCTGCAGCGGTGGGGTCGTATAAAACTGGTGCCGCTGAGGCGATGGACACACACATCATCAGCTTCTCGTCGAGTAAATATCTTCCTTAACAAGTTCGAAAAATGGAGTTGATAAAAGTAGGAAATCTTGCAGTGTATGGCCACCATTATTCATCTGGCGGTGAATGGCAACTGTTGTATAAAAGGGCGGATGCTGCAGTTCAGGCTTTATTTGTGCTCTTGATCTTGTTGGTGACACACCTCCCTTAAAATGTATGTAAAATGTATATTTATAGAGATATCATTCTGTAACTTTGTTAGTCTTTTATTCTAGATATATCTTTGTTATTTGGTAATCTAATATGTATTTGTTTCTGCTTGTAGGATAAACCAAAACGATATGGTGATGGCGGATACGCAATTGTTGGAGGATGCAGGGAGTGGCCTGTACCGAAGTGAGGCCTGTCCGCAACCTAGCCTCACAACTCCGCATCCTAACCTCGCCACCTCGCAACCTAGCGTCGTAATGCCCTCAAGCCCTAGTGCAAGCCTGCAACCCGCAGGTGTCCCCATTCCAGAACAATCCGGAGTTCAGCCGACTGCTCCGGAACAAGCTGGAGTTCAGCTTACTACTCCGGAACAGTTTGTCACTCAGCCTACTAATCCGATACGTGAGCATATATTTTGTCCACCTACCTATGAAGGAATTTTGTGAAATAATTTTGTAACTTCAAAATTTATACCACACACTGAATATGTCAACATATCTTCCATGATTACATAAGGACGCGAGGAGCTAGAGGCAGACACTGTATATAAAATTGGCAAATTAGAAAAACTCCAATGCATTGTAAATGTTAAGATGAGCAAATTAAATGAGGATGGAGATGTTGACAGCAAAGACTGGGTGATTAACACAAAAGCTAGCCAGCTAACAAAAAACACACTTTTGGGTGAGCTGATTGAGAATTTTGCGGTTGATTTACAAAATAGATTAGATAAAAAGGTGGGAGAAGGTAGTGGGTGGAGCAATGAAACTGTAACCAGTGTAGAGCTTAAATTCTACAGGACGGGTGTTAATGGAAATAAACGTCTTGGTGATTATGTTCCTTGTCCCAAAAAATGTCCAGGCTGCTACCACGTTGTCAACATCAAGACAGAAATCAACAATTGTGTTCTCACAAGCCTCACCGCGCACTTCCACTTGCCTGAAAATACACACCTCTCAAATTTCAGACGTGAATCAGAGTTTACTTATCTCCCGTACAAAGACACATACTTCCAATTTCCAAAACTTGTCATGGGGAAACCTGTTTTTCTTGAAGACTTTCCAGTCATAGAAAGGGAATGTAACCTGACCATCAGACTATATCAATCACAAAAGAGAAGGAAGATTATGGCCTCGTCAGTATATACAGAGGCAGTTTAGACGCCAACGAGGAGCGCACGGTCTACCTAGTTAGAATCTAAGAGGCCAATCATGTCGCGCTCATCCCGCGTTTTTCTACATTCATGCGCACATTCAGAGAGAGACGAGACTGAGAGACAATTTTTTTTGTCCATTCTGCATGCATGGCATGAATGGAATCAAAAAAGCAGGACACGAATTACTGTGTTCGTCGAGTACTGTCATGCTAAACATCGGTATGCCGGAAGAAGGCGAGATGTACCAATTCTCAGCCATGCATGCAACGATGAAACCGCCCGTTGTTGCCTATAATGACTGTGAATCTGTGCTGCAGCCTGACACGGAGGGACGCAATGTAGTTAACATACACAAGTTGTGCATGTACAGTTATACTCTAGTGGATGAAGACGGGAAAATTGTAAGGCACAAATAAGTCGATTCGACTTCATTTCTGCTTGAGGAGATGGAGACAGATCTCGTCAAGAATTTATTGCTGGATTATAATGATTACATGGACACCTTGGCCTTGTACCCCGACCCCGTCCTCACAAAACAAGACGTGAAAAATTATTGCGAAAGCAAAACATGTGAATGCTGCGGAACACTTGTGGATAAAAAGGTAAAATAGAGTTCGCCACCCTAATCATTACATCGAGGGCGTCTTTGGACCCAATAAAGAAGTAATACCTGGCAACTTGTGGCTCTGTGCTCAAATTGTAACTTCAGAATCACGGAGAAACGGTGCTAAATGCCTTGTATTGGTCACAATGCATCAGCTTATGACATGAGATTTATTTTGAGAGGATTGGACGGTAAAAATTTATCCATATCCGTGTGTTGCCAAAAGTCAGACAAGATGTTCAGCATCTCTTTCTCCTTGAACGATGTCACGAGCAAGTACGGAGTCAAGTTCATCGACTCCTACTCCTTTCTTAATTCAAGTTTAGATAGTCTTGCCAAAAATCTTTAAGACAGTAGCCATGACATGCCACTCCTCAAATCCCATCTCACAAGTCTCGGCTACAGTGACAAGATTCTAGAACTCGTTACTCGGAAAGGACATTTCTGCTATGAGGCCATCACATCGGATTCTGTGCTGGACCAAACAGACATGCCATCGCAACAAAAATTTTGCAGTCAACTTCGGGGTAAAGGAATATCGGACTCTGAAATGTGGCAGGCAGCCTGCTGCAAGACCCTCTGTGACTACATGATAATTTATCTGTTAATCGACACGCTGCTACTGGCCGAAGTCTTCAAAAATTTATAGGGAGACCATGACCCACAACTACACCTTGGATCCCGTCCATTTTGTGAGCGCCCCTGGCTTTGCATTGCAAGCTGCCCTCTACGAAGGCAAGAGGAAACTGGAGCTGCTCAAAGATATCGATCTACTGAACTTGATTGTCAAAAATACAAGAGGCGGATTTGTGACGTTGACGAGAGGTCATACCAAAATAAACAATCCACGATACAAAGGCTTTGACCCTGAACAACCTTTAACAGTTTTTAACTCCTTATCACAGGTGAAATCCACGAGCTCACACCCGAAGAATTTCAAGCATTTGACTTGGTAAAGGCTGACTGTTCTGGCGAATACACGTACATTGTCTGTATCGATGCCCAAGTAAGCGACGAAGTTGCACTAAAAACAGACGAGCTGCCACTACTGCTGCATCACAAAGAAGTCGGCCTGGACGATGTGTCACCTTTCACAAAAGATCTCTTGGCAGGTTCGGAGCATCTCAAAAAACAGGAAACGAGCAGATCGTGAGCTAGTTGCTAGTCATCTGCCCCAAACTGCCCCAAACTGACTACCTAGTGAAGACAGGAACCTGTCTTCAAATCCTTCTTTATGAAAAATATTCAAAAACGTCAGGAGTCTGCGAACTCCTTCGAAAAGTCCCTATATAAACTGCTCTTAAATAGTATATACGGGGAGGTTTTGTTCCATTCGCTCAACATAAGTCTAGAGGCAAAGGTCGTCTGTACAGCCAACGAGTTCCGAAAACACGCTGCCAACCCCCTCCTGAAAAACTGCTACGCCATTGGCCCCGAAACAGACATGATCCTCAAGCAGAAAAATGTCCGAATGGTTCACCCACTGCAAGTGGGGTTCTACGTGCTTAAAAAAGCTAAAGCAAATGTCTACAGCTTCTTTTATGACACTCTGAAACCACGCTACGGTTTGAGACCATACACAACATTCGCGCACAAGCATGCCAGCTTCAAACTGTACGCACTATTAAAAATTGCCTCGGTAAGTTTGTAAAAAAGAGCTAATATGTCGATGCATGCACAACTCTAGCCCATTGCCATCGTCACATTCCCAAAAAATCCATTGAAGTTGAACCTACCGCCACCAAAACGAGGAAGCAATTTGTCGTGGATGATGATGTCGATGTAAACATGGATTTAACTTGAAAGAGACGTAAGCCTGGGGAAGCCGTCTATGACGAGTACCCTCGAGACCAAAGTACATCCACGTCTTTAGGTTTTATTCTGTTAATGTTGCTAAGATGTTGATGTAAATGTTCTTAAGATGTTGTAACCAGGCTACTATGTAACTACGTATTAAATAAATATATACTTGGACATAAATGTTTCATTGTCTAGATAGAGCATATATTGTTGTCTGCAAGCGGTTTGTTGTCAGTATGACGTAGGACCCAGTGCAGGATGTAGGAAACCCGAGGACTTTTTCGCCTATATCTCATTGCTTGGCAGCAGTCAAATGTACCAAAACAACACATTTACAAGTTTTACTAACAACATTTTATCCAGGAATACAGTGACAGGACGAGTGAAGCGTAGGACTTGTAGAAGTATTCTAAAATTACTGGTTCCAGAAAAAAACACGATGAACAATCCAACATTGTATTCTACGTAGCCTATTTTGAAGATAAAGATGAAAGAGTCGGGCTTGAAACTACTTTGTTTGTTCCTAGCGGAAAATTTCTTAGGTAATACATTAGAGGAACACATCTCCGAGCTAGAAATCAATGTCAGAAAAAGTCTTGTGCGAAAAAGAATCGTTAAAGATGAAGAAAAAATTGTTTGAATATGATAGTATCATACAACGCATAAGAATTCCACGCTTTTACTCTACAAAAACATGCCACAATTCAAATGTTCTGAAGCTACGGTGAATTGGTACTTTGTTGGAGATAGATCGGTTGATTTAATGCGTGGAACGGCATGTAAATATAATGTCGGTGAAGGTGTCGTAAGCGAAAAATTTCCAATGTGAACTATAATGTACGCTTCGTAAAAGTTTACTCAGATATCGTTTCACGCAGTTTTATAGGCAAAAAGGAAAGATGTCAATGACCTCATTCAAACATATTTAGATAGGAAGATACTGTGATACTTTATAAAGCAACACACTATCACGTATTCGTAACACTGGGATAACACTCGTAAACACTGTTATACATTCAATGTAAATAATACACCGATCACAGAACAGCATAAACTGCGACGCGAAACATGTCCGACCGTGACAGGGTGAAACAGGTATGACGTCTTGTTCGAAGTTACCACCAACACTGCACTCATGAGCATGACTGACATTATAACGTATGGGGACAGGAAATAGGTAAGGGCGCCTAGCGTGGTAACACCTACAATAGCGATTCCGATATTCATCTACAATACCACGTATCATAACACTGATACCAAAATAAAATATAAATAAATTCACATTAAATATCTCACCTCAGGAGGATGTTCAAACGCAGGTCCACTTCTCACCGAGACCCAGAAGCTACTGCTATGGCACCATGATCGGAGCGTGAGCAGCGTCCGAGGCTGCTCTTTCATTGGCTGGTGGGATAGGCGGGGCGGGCTATCGTCTGAGGTCCGCTCTCTCATTGGTGGTGGGATGGGTGGGACAGCCAATGTCTGAGGCTGTTCTCTCACCCAAGACTGACACCTTAACGTGTTGGAACAAGGCTGTTTTGACATCCTTACACGCTGGGCTGTTTCGAGGTCCCTACACGCAGGGGGGTTTTGGCGACGTAACGCGTCTTTGTGACATCATGCTTATGATGAGTATCAATGTATGTCTGAATCATTTTCTACCGAATCAGTATAAATATATAGCTGAGTTCTAAATAAAACACTAGAACATGAGCCAGCATGGATATGCCACGATTTTTCGAGCATCGTCCAAAGGTACATATCATAACTGTATTTATTTCATTGCTGATCATTTATATTTAATCGATCTGCAAATAAGCTCATGCATATATGAACAACTTACGTGTGATGTGACATTCGGTCATAATATGACAGCATATATAACAAACGGAAAGGATGATACATTCGCAAAAAAAAGGCAATTGATTAATCAACGTTCGTGCAAGAAGATTATGTGTGAGGTTTTAACCTTTAATACTGCATGTAAATTGTTATGTAACTGTTAGATTTATTATCAATAAAATTATCTTATGAATGTATGTTATCATTATCCCAATACACTCAGAGGATTAGCAATGAAATTGCAGATGTGCAGCATGTCATGCATTGAATTGCAATACAGTATGCCTAGCAATGAAAATGCGATGGAATACCAAAAGTATCCTATATC
>SDVV010029792.1:0-11761 GCA_016164225.1 Gammarus roeselii | reverse complement strand
AACTATAACAACTAAAAAATCATAACAACTAAAACACATAAAACAACTAAAACACATAAACAACTAAATACCTAAAACAACTATAACAACTAGAACACATAAATCAACTTAAACAACTAGAACAACTAAAACAACGTAAACAACTAAAACACCTATAACAAGTAAAACAAATAAACAACTAAAACACCTAGATCAACTAAAACACATAAAACAACTATAACAACTGAAACAACTGAAACAACGCAAACAACTAAACAACCAAACAACTGGAACACCTAAAACAACTATAACAACTAAATACTCAAGCAAATAAAACACCTAAATTAACCAAAACACCTAAAAACAACTAAACACCTATGACAACTATATCACCTAAAACAACTATAACACCTAAAACAATTCAAACAACTAGAACAACTAAAACAACTAAAACAAATGAAACAACTAAACAACTATAACAACTAAAACTTCTAAAATAACTAAACCAACTGAAACAACTTGAATAACTATATCAACTAAAACAACTAAAACGACTTTAACACCTAAAACAAATACAACACATAAAACAACTACAACACATAAAACAACTGAAACACTTAAAACAACTAGAACACCTAAACCAACTAAAACACTAGAACAACTAAAACACCTAAAATAACTTATCAACTAAAACCGGGACAACACCTTTAACAACTAAAACACCTACAACACCAAAAACACCTAAACGAACTAAAACAATTAAAACAACTTGAACAACTAATCAGCTAGAACACCTAGAACACCTAGATGACCTAGAACACCTGAAACACCTAGAACACCTACAACAAACATAAACAACTACAAGACCTAAAACAACTACAACACATAAAACAACTGAAACACCTAAAATAACCATAACAACTATAACAACTAAATCAACTATGACAACTTAAACTAAAACAAATAAAACAAATAAAACAACTGAAGCAAATAAAACAACTAGTACAAATTATTCAACTAAATACTTTAAACACCTTCACCAACTAAAACACCATGAACAACTATAACACCTAAAACAATTAAAACACCTAAAACAACTAAACACCTTGAACAACTTAAACACCTAAATCAACTAAACAACTAAAACAACTAAAACACCTATAACAACTAAAACTCCTACAACAACTAAAACAACTAAAACAACTAAAACAACTAAAACAACTAAAACACCTACAACACCTAAAACACATAAAACACCTATAACACCTAAACACCTATAACACATAAAACATCTAAAACACCTCAAACAACTAAAACAACTTAAACAACTGAAACAACTAAAACAATTAAACAACTAAACAACTAAAACGACTAAATCAACTAAAATAACTAAACAACTTATAACAAATAAAACAACTAGAAAACAAATAAAACAACTATAACAACTAAACAACTAAAACAACTAAAACAACTAAAACAACTAAAACAACTGAAACAACAAAAAACAACTAACAACTTAAACGACCAAAACAACTAAAACAACTAAAACAACTAAAACAACTATAACAACTAGAACATCATAACAACTAAAACACATAAAACAACTAAAACACATAAAACAACTATAACACATAAACAACTATATACCTAAAACAACTATAACTAGAACACCTAAATCAACTTGAACAACTAGAACAACTAAAACAACGTTAACAACTAAAACACCTATAACAACTAAAACACCTAAACAACTAAAACACCTAGATCAACTACAACACATAAAACAACAATAACAACTGAAACAACTGAAACAACGCAAACAACTAAACAACCAAACAACTGGAACACCTAAAAAAACTATAACAACTAAATACTCAGGAAAATAAAACACCTAAAACAACCAAAACACCTAAAAAACAACTAAATACCTATGACAACTACATCACCTAAAACAACTATAACACCTAAAACAACTAAACAACTACAACACCCACATCACCTAAAACACTTAGAACACCGAAAACACCTAATTACATGGAACACCTATAACACCTATAACACCTAAAGACACCAAAACACCTATAACAACTAGACACATAAAACAGCTAACCAACTAAAATAACTAAAACACCTGAATCAACTTGAACAACTAAAACAACTAAAACAACTATAACAACTAAAACAACTTGAACAACTGAAACAACAAGAACAACTGAAACACCTAGAACAACTAAAACAACTAAAACAACTAGAACAACTAAACAACTGAAACAACTAAACAACTATAGCAACTAAAACACCTAAAACAACTATAATAACTAAAATAACTATAACAACTAAAAGAACTGAAACAACTATAACACCTAAAACAACTAAAACATATCAAACAACTACAACACATAAAACAACTGTATCACCTAAAACAACTAGAACACCTAAAACAACTAAAACACTAAAACAATAACACCTAGAACAACTAAAACAACGAAAACACCTATAACAACTAAACACATACAACATCAAAAAAAAACTTAACAAACTAAAACAACTAAAACAACTAAACAACTAAACAACTAGAACACCTAAAACACCTAATTGACCTATAACACCTAAAACACCTAGAACACCTAAAACAAGCATAAAACAGCTAGAACACCTAAAACAACTACACCACAAAAAAAAAAACTGTAACACCTAAAACAACTATAACGCCTAAAACAACTAAACAACTTTAACACCTAAAAACACATATAACACCTAGAGCAACTAATACAAATAGAACAACAATAGACACAAAAAAAAACTAAACCAACACTGAAACAACTAAAACTATAACAACCATAACAACTAGGACAACTAAATCAACTATAACAACTTAAACAACTAAAACAACTAAAACAAATACAACAACAAAAGCAAATAAAACAACTAGAAAAACTGAATCAACTAAAATAACTAAATAATCTTTAACAACTAAAACACCATGATTAACTAAAACACCTAAAACAATTAAAACACCTATAACAACTACAACACCTATAGCAACAAAAACACATATAACAAGTAAAACACCTATAACAATCAAATCAACTAAAACACATAGAACAACTAAACACCTAAAACAACTAGAACACCTAAAACAACTAAAACAACTAAAACACCTATAACAACTGAAACAACTTAAATACATAAAACACCTATAACACTTAAAACACCTAAACACATATAGCACTGAAAACCCCTAAAAAATAATTGAACACCTAAAACACCTATTACACCAAGATCAACTAAAACACCTATAACAATTATAACACCTAAAACAACTAAAACACCTGTAACAACAAAAACACATATAACAAGTTAAACACCTATAACAATCATATCAACTAAAACACCTAGAACAACTAAACACCTAAAACAACTAGAACACCTAAACAACTAAAACCACTAAAACACCTAAAACACGAATAACAACTGAAACACCTAAACACCTATAACACCTAAAACAACTAAAACACCTCAAACAACTAGAACAACCAGAACAACTAAAACAACTAAAACAACTAAAACAACTAAAACAACTAAAACAACTAAAACAACTAAAACAACTAAAACAACTAAAACAACTAAACAACTAAAACAACTAGAACAGCAGAAATAACTAAAACAATTAAAACAACAAAAAACAACTATCAACTAAAACAACCAGAACCGTTAAAACCACTAAAACAACTATAACAACTAGAACATAATAACAAATAAAACACCTAGATCAACTAAAACACATTAAACATTTCTAACAACTAAAACAACTGAAACAACGAAAACAACTAAACAACCATAAATACTGTAATACCTACAACAACTAAAACAACTAAAATATCTAAAACAACTAGAACAACTAACACAACTAAAACAACTCAAACAACTGGAACAACTATAACAACTGAAACACCTAGAACAACTAAAACAACTAGAACAACTAAAACTACTTAAACAACTGAAACCACTAAGACAACTAAAATTACTAAAACATCTATAACAAATATAAGAACTAAACAACTGAAACTACTAAACAACTAAAACAACTCAAACAACTACAACAACTAAAACAACTAAAACAACTAAATACTCAAGCAACTAAAACACCTAAACCAACCAAACACCTAAAAACAACTAAATCACCTCAAACAACTAAAACATCAATAACGAACTAGAATACCTAGAACAAATATAACACCACAAACACATATAAACGCCTATAACACCTAAGACACCTTAAAACAACTAAAACACTTATAACAACTAAAATAACTAAAACAACTGAAACAACTGAAACAACTTAACAATTAAAAAAACTATAACAACCAAATTACCTAACACAACTAAAACATCTATAACAACTAAACACCTAAAACACCTATAACACCTGAACACCTATAACACCGAAAACAGCTAGAACAACTAAAACAACTACAACATCTAAAACAACTAAAACACCTGAAACACCTATAACATCTAAACAACTAAAACACCTAAAACAGCTTGAATAACTAAATCAACTAAAACAACTACAACAACTAAACAACTAAAACAACTAGAACAACTGAAACAACTTGAACAACTAAACAACTATAAAAACTGAAACAACTAAAACAACTAAAACAACTAAACAACTATAACAACTAAAACAACTAAAACAACTAAAACAACTATAACAACTAAAACAACTAAAACAACTAAAACAACTATAACAACTAAATCAACTAAACAACTAAAACAACTAAAACACCTATCACAACTAAAACAACTAAAACAATTAAAACACATAGAGCAACTATAACAACTAAAACACTCTAAAACACCTATAACAACTATAACAACTAAAACAACTAGAACAACTAGAACAACTAATACAACTAACACAACTAAAACAACTAGAACAACTAAAACAACTAAATTAACTAAATCAACTATAACAACTAAAACAACTAAAACAACTAAAACAACTAGAACAACTAAAACAACCAATACAACTAAAACAACTACAACTACTAAAACAACTAAAATAACTATAACACCAAAAACAACTACAACACCTGAAACAACTAAAACACCTATAACAACTGTAACACATAAAGAACTATAACACCTAAAACAACTATAACACATAAAACAACTATAACAACTAAAACACCTAAAACATATGAAACACTTAAAACACCTATAACACCATAAACACATAGAACACCTAAAACACCTATAACACCTAAAACAACTATAACAACTAAAACACCTAAAACAACTATGACACCTATAACAACTAAACCAACTAAAACAACTAAACAACTTAAACAACTAAAAATACTATAACAACTAAAACACCTATAACACCCAAAACAACTAAACAACTAAAACTACTAAAACAACTACAACAACTAAAACCACTATATTAACTGAAACACCTGATTAACTATAACAACTAAAACAACTAAAACAACTAAACAACTATAACAACTAAAACAACTAAAACAACTAGAACACCTTAACACCCAAAACAACTAAAAAACAACTAAAACACCTATAATAACTGAAACACCTATAACACCTAAAAACACCTTGAACAACTAAAACACCTATAGCAACAAAAAAAAATATAACAACTATATCAACGATAACAACTAAAATAACTAAAACGACTAAACACCTATAACAACTATAACACCTAAACAACTAAAACACCTATAACAACTATAACACATAAAACAACTAAAACAACTATAACACATAGAACACATAAAACACTTAAAACACCTATAACACCTAGAACACATGTAACACTTAAAACTCCTATAACACCTAAAACACCTATAACAACTAAAACACCTAGAACAACTGCAACACCTAGAACAACTGAAACAACTAGAACAACTAAAACACATATAACAACTACAACACCTATAACAACTACAACACCTAGAACAACTAAAACACCTAAAACAACTACAACACCTCAAACAACTAGAACAACCAGAACAACTAGAACAACTAAAACAACTAAAACAACTAAAACAACTAAAACAACTAAAACAACTAAAACAACTAAACAACTAAAACAACTAAAACAGCTGAAATAACTAAAACAATTAAAACAACAAAAAACAACTATCAACTAAAACAACCAGAACCGTTAAAACCACTAAAACAACTATAACAACTAGAACATCATAACAACTAAAACATATATAACAACTATAACACATAAACAACTAAATACCTGAAACAACTATAACAACTAAAACACCTAAATCAACTTAAACAACTATAACAACGTAAACAACTAAAACACCTATAACAACTAAAACCCCTAAACAACTAAAACACCTAGATCAACTAAAACACATTAAACATTTCTATCAACTAAAACAACTGAAACAACGAAAACAACTAAACAACCAAAAATACTGTAACACCTACAACAACTAAAACAACTAAAATATCTAAAACAGCTAGAACAACTAACACAACTAAAACAACTCAAACAACTGGAACAACTAAAACAACTGAAACACCTAGAACAACTAAAACAACTAGAACAACTATAACAACTTAAACAACTGAAACCACTAAGACAACTAAAATTACTAAAACATCTATAACAACTATAAGAACTAAACAACTGAAACTACTAAACAACTAAAACAACTCAAACAACTACAACAACTAAAACAACTAAACCAACTAAATACTCAAGCAACTAAAACACCTAAACCAACCAAACACCTAAAAACAACTGAATCACCTCAAACAACTAAAACATCAATAACGAACTAGAATACCTAGAACACATATAACACCACAAACACATATAAACGCCTATAACACCTAAGACACCTTTAAACAACTAAAACACTTATAACAACTAAAATAACTAAAACAACTGAAACAACTGAAACAACTTAACAACTAAAAAAACAATAACAACTAAATTACCTAACACAACTAAAACATCTATAACAACTAAACACCTAAAACACCTATAACACCTGAACACCTAAAACACCGAAAACACCTAGAACAACTAAAACAACTACAACATCTAAAACCACTAAAACACCTGAAACACCTATAACATCTAAACAACTAAAACACCTAAAATAGCTTGAATAACTAAATCAACTAAAACAACTACAAAAACTAAACAACTAAAACAACTAAAACAACTAAAACAACTTGAACAACTAAACAACTAAACAACTATAACAACTCAAACAACTAAAACAACTAAAACAACTAAACAACTAAACAACTATAACAACTAAAACAACTAAAACAACTAAAACAACTATAACAACTAAAACAACTAAAACAACTAAAACAAGTATAAAAACTAAATCAACTAAACAACTAAAACAACTAAACCACCTATAACAACTAAAACAACTAAACAACTAAAACATCTGAACAACTAAAACAACTTAAACAACTAAAACAACTAAAACAACTATAACAACTAAATCAGCTAAAACAACTTAAACAACTACAACAAATAAAACAACTTAACCAACTGAAACAATTAAAAAAACTGCAACACCTAGAACAACTAAAACAACTAAACAACTAAAACAACTTAAACAACTGAAACCACTAAAACAACTAAATAACTTAAACAACTAAAACAACTCTAACAACTTAAACAACTGAAACAACTAAACAACTAAAACAACTAAAACAACTACAACAACTAAAACAAATAAAACAACTGAAACAACTAAATACTTAAGCAACTAAAACACCTAAAACAATCAAAACACCTAGAAACCACTAAACACCTAAGACAACTATATCACCTAAAGCAACTATAAAACCTAAAACAACTAAACAACTATAACACCCATTTCACCTAGAACACTTAGAACACCTGAAACACCTATAACACATGAAACACCTATAACACCTATAGCACCAAAAACACTAAAACACCTATAACAACTAAACACATACAACAACTAAAACAACTAAAATAACTATATCACCTAAAACAACTAAACACCTATAACAACTAAAACACCTTAAACAAACTACGACTAAACAACAAAACACGTAGAACACCTACAACACCTCAAACACCTAAAAACACCTATACTCCTATAACACCTAAAACACTTATAACACATATAACAACTAAAACACATAAAACAACTAAAACACATATAACAACTAAAGCACCTAAAACAACTAGAACACCTAAAACAACTAAAACACCTACAACAACAGAAACACCTTAACAACTACAACACCTATAACTACTAAAACACATAAAACAACTACAACACCAAGAAACCACTAGAACACCTATAACAACAATAACGCCTAAAACACCAAAAACACCTATACGAACTTGAACAACTAAAACAATTAGAACACCTATAACACCTACAACACCTCAAACACCTTTAACACTTAAACACATAGAACAAATATAACAACTAAAACCCCTTAAACAACTAAAACACCTAAAACACCCAAAACATCTACTACACCTATAACACATAAAAACAGCTGGAACAACTAAATCAACTAAAACAACTACCAACAACTGAAAAACTAAAGCAACTAAAACAACTATAACAACTATAACAATTAAAACAACTAAAACAACTAAAACAATTAAAACAACTATTACAACTAAAACAACAAAATCAACTAAAACAACTATAACAACTAAAACACCTGAAACAACTAGAACACATATAACAACTAAAACACTTCAAACAACTAGAACACCTAAACAACTATAACACCTAAAACAACTATAACACCCAAAACAACTGCAAACAACTAAAACAACTAAAACACCTATAACAACTAAACACCTATGACACCTAAAACACCTACAACAACTATAACAAATATAGCAACCATAAAACCTAAAACACCTATAACCTCCAACACCTAAAACACTTAGAACAGCCAAAACAACTAAAACAACTAAAACACCTATAACAACTATAACACATAAAACACCTGGAACACCTAGAACCATTAAAACACCTATAACAACTAAAATAACTATAACAACTAAAACAACTATAACAACTAAAACAACTAAATAACTAGAACAACTAAAACAAATAAAACAAATAAAACAACTATAACACCGAGAAAAACTAAAACACATAAAACAACTCGAACACAAAAAACAACTAAAACACCTAAAACAACAAGAACACATAAAACAAATAAAACACCTCAAACAACTGAAACACCTATAACAACTATAACAACTAAAACAACTAAAACAACTATAACCCCTATAACAGCTAAAGCACCTAAAACACCTACAACAACTAAAACAACTAAATCAACTATAACACCTAAAACACCTATAACTCACAACACCTAAAACACCTAGAACACCCAAAACAACTAAACAACTAAACCACCTAAACCACCTAAAACAATTAAAACACTTATAACACCCATAACACCTAGAACACAAAAAACACATATAACACCCAAAACAACTAAAACAACTGAACCACCTAAACCACCAAAAACAATTAAAACACTTATAATCCCTATAACACCTAGAACACAAAAAACACCTAAAACACCTGAAACACCTAAATCACCTGAAACAATTATAACACCTAAAGCAACTGAAACACCTAGAACAACTATAACACCCAAAACAACCAGAACACATATAACAACTGAAACACCTAAAACAACTTAAACACCTATAACAACTATAACACATAAAACAACTATAACACATATAACAACTAAAACACCTATAACACCTATAACAACTTGAACACCTAAAACAACGTTAACACCTAAACAACTAAAACAACTAAAACAACTGAACAACTTAAACACCTAAGACAACCAAAACAACTAAAAGAACTATAACAACTAAAACACCTATAACAACTAGAACAACTAAAACAACTAGAACAACTAATACAACTATAACAACTAAAACACATAAAACCACTATAACAACTATAACAACTAAAACAACTGAAATAACTAGAACAACTACAACAACTAAATTAACTATAACACCTAAAACAACTACAACACATAAAACAACTACAACACATAGAACAACTAAAACACCTATAACAACTAGAACACCTAAAACAACTAAACACTAAAACAACTAAAACACCTATAACAACTAAAACAACTAAAACAACTAAAACACCTATTACAAATAAACCACATATAACAACAAAAACACCTAAACGAACTAAAACAACTAAAACAACTAAACAACTAAAACACCTAAAACAACTACAACAACTAAATAACTAAAACAACTAAAACAATTAAAACAACTATAACAACTAAAACAACTAAAACAACTAAAACAACTATAACAACTATAACAACTAAAACAACTAAAACAACTAAAACAACTAAACAACTAAAACATCTAAGCAACTAAAACAACTATAACACCTATAACAACTAAAACAACTATAACACATAGAACAACTTTACAACTTAAACACCTAAAACACCTATCACAACTAAAACAACTAAAACACCTAAAGAACTACAACAACTACAACAACTAAAACAATTAAAACAACTAAAACAACTAAAACAACTTAAACAACTAAAACAACTAAAACAACTATAACAACTAAATCAGCTAAAACAACATAAACAACTACAACAAATAAAACAACTTAAACAACTAAACAACTAAAACAACTAAAACAACTTGAACAACTAAATTAACTAAAACAACGAAAACAACTAAACAACTAAACAACAAAACAACTAGAACAACTAAAACACCTATAACAACTAGAACACCTAAAACAACTAAACACTAAAACAACTAAAAGACCTATAACATCTAAACACCTAAATACCTAAAACACCTGTAATACATAAACACATAAAACACCTTTAACACCTAGAACACCTTAACACCTAAAACAACTAGAACACCTAAAACATTTACAACAACTATAACACCTGAAACCACTATAACACCTAAAACAACTATAACACATAAAACAACTAGAACCCCTCAAACAACAAAAACACCTATAACGACTGAAACACATAAAACAACTATAACACCTATAACAACTAAAACACCTATAACACTTATAACAACTTTAACACCTAAAACAACTTAAACAACTATAACAACCACCTAAACGAACTAAAACAACTAAAACAACTAAACAACTAAACAACTATAACACCTAAAACAACAACAACAACTGAACAACTAAAACAACTAAAACAACTAAAACAACTATAACAACTAAAACAACTAAACAACTAAACAACTATAACAACTATAACAACTAAAACAACTAAAACAACTAAAACAACTAAAACATCTAAACAACTAAAACAACTATAACACCTATAACAACTAAAACAACTACAACACATAGAACAACTTTACAACTTAAACACCTAAAACACCTATCACAACTAAAACAACTAAAACACCTAATGAACTACAACAACTACAACAACTACAACAACTAAAACAATTAAAACAACTAAAACAACTAAAACAAAAAAAAACTAACAACTTAAACGACCAAAAAAACTAAAACAACTATAACAACTAAAAAATCATAACAACTAAAACACATAAAACAACTAAAACACATAAACAACTAAATACCTAAAACAACTATAACAACTAGAACACATAAATCAACTTAAACAACTAGAACAACTAAAACAACGTAAACAACTAAAACACCTATAACAAGTAAAACAAATAAACAAC
>SDVV010029791.1:0-11762 GCA_016164225.1 Gammarus roeselii | reverse complement strand
TTTTGGTCTAAAAACTTCTGTCTGTAGCAAAAAGTTATAAACTTGGAAAAATATATAATACAAGGTTGGATAGCTGATAGTGTTGGCTATCAACCAAAAAAATCTTTTTAATTTGCCTGTTCAACTTTTAGAGCTATGACCCATAATGTACAATGGGGTCATTTGGGACATCACTGATTTTAAAATATTTTTGTGTTTTTTGTGTTTTTTGTGTTTGTTAGTATTTCTTGTAGTAATGTGCATTTTGTAAAAAGACATAACTGATCATTTAAACCAATTTTTTTTTTTTGCTGGAGCCTGGAAGTGTGGCTACCATATTTATAATATGCCTAAGAAGATACAGAAAAAGTATATATACATAAGGAGGAAGACCTTCTCTTCAACATCTGTTAAGGTAAAAAAATGTTTACAGTTCATTGATTTCATTATATATATAAATTATAAGATGGTGTCCCAAATTACCCCATGCTCTGGTGTAATTTGGGACACTTTTTTTTCAAGAAAATCAAATTTTTGGGGTATTGATTTTTCTCAAATTACTTCTACTATAAGTCATTTTAAAGCCAAGACCCACAATGCTCAGATCCAAACTTAAAAATAATCCAAATCGGAATACTTTTTATGCAGCAACCAAAAAAAGTCCCAAATTACCCCGCACGACCTTTTCCTATTAGTTAAAATATTGTATTTTTGAAATAGTAATGTGCTATTCTTATGATCAATGGATAATTTGCTGTGATGTGAAATTAATAAGTTTGATGAATTATTTGAGTAAACATTTGGTTTATCAATTAATTACTTTCCAAAATACATTTTTAATGAGGGATTTAAAGTCAATTGGAAGGTAAAACTGGTAATTTTGACACAAATAATGGATGAAGAAACCAAACATTTCATTGGGTGAATAGGCAAACTTGAAATTCATTTTCAAATACTCTATTGATTACCCAGACATGGAATTATTTCAAATTGAAAGACAATCAAATTCAGTTGTGAAAACATTATTTTGTGACTGAGGGAACAGGGATTCTTCCACACGTTGGGTTAAGTCCATTCACCTCTGCAGATCAGATTGACTGCATTTAATGGCGCCAGCACCACTTGCATTAGAAAGGAACAGAGAATGAGTATCTGTATCTTCTTAGGTATGTGTTCCACTTCACTGCAAATTCAAAGTATTTTAAAACTGTTCCTGGTGTCAACTGCTGTTTCTCTCTGTCACCAGGCTCTACAACAATGACCAGTTTCGGCCGCTGCTGCGGCTACCTTCAAAGACTATCTTCGGCATCAATTCTGCTGTTTTGTTGTTGCTTCTCATGCTGCTTGCAATGGCTGTCAACAACTACTCTGGCCTGTCAATGTTTGAGAGTGCTACTTGTCACAAAGGTTTGTAGAGCTAATGCAAATTTTAATGGACAGTAAAAAATACCTGTAGGAAATGGACAGTATAATACCTGTAGGAAAGAGAGTTTACCCATTTGAGTGGCTTGTTTGACGTGATGGCCATAGTGTAAAACGTTGCTTGCAAAATTTAGCTTGCTATCACTACCAGTGCAATGAAGGTATTTTTGATTGGTGTAATTTATATTTATAGCTACCTTCAACAAAGTCAATTCTGGAGAATTCTCACTGCTCGGCCCATCAGTTTTCATATCAAGTTCAAGTTTCATTGTGTTGGAGGTCCTTTCAAGGTGAAACATTGATTTCTATAATTAGGCAATCAGATGAAGCAGTTTTATTCCCATTCTTAGCTGAGTGATGTACAGATTCAAAAGTACTTGAAACATTTTATCAAGGTGAAAGAACAGATTGTTTAGACATAGACATACAGCCGTTTCCCCTAGCTAAAAGGGTGGCGAAGTTAGGCTGATACAGAGGGGGGAGGTGCCCAATCTCCCCGCCACTAGACCGCCGTGTCTGCCGAGGCTCGAACTCGCAACATGCAGCACCAGAGGCTGACACTGCAGTCAGACACACTAACCACTCGGCCATGGTGCATATTAATTTTTACAAAACATTAGTTTAAAAGCATTTGTTCTTGAAACAACATCAATTTCATCACAGCCAGCTAGCAATTGGAAAATGTCATGGTAGCTAGCTATGTGAAAACTTTATTTGAAGACATTGATCTCAAAATCTCAGATGGTTTTGTGACGAGGTCCAGATCCTTGATCAGCTGTTCAAGTTAGCTGTTGAAAATGAGAAAAAAATCATTTGAGTCTTGGTGCTGTGTGATGTCCTAGAAACTTTTTGTTAAAGTTTAAGTGTATACAACTGATATTACTATAGTTGGATCCCCAATCTGGTTTAAAATAGACATTTTATAGCTACATAACTAAAATGTAAACTGGTTATCTTGATAGGGAATTGTCTATTTGTGAATAAAGAACATTTCAACAACATTTTAGAAATGTTGCTATATAACTAGCTATAGAAAAATATAAAGTGAAGTGAAAAATTCTATCTTAATCTTGGAAAGGCAGAGTGCACTGAACACCTTTATCACGTTCCCTTCTGTCCTAACTGATATATTTAAGAATTGAAAACCTATTGCCGTATGATGGAAATAAATGATTTATTAATTCTTGCTGCCTACCTTCTCAGTGTCCCTCCCGGTGGTGGCGTGTAAGTTCCGGTTCGTATTCCGCGTAGCGTTCTCTGGGCTAGCCTTTGTGTGGCACTACCTTGTGACCTTCGTGCTTATTGCCGTCAGCCGCTCTTTCACCATCAGCATCCGCCAGCTGATGCAAACGCTTGAGAGGGATGGTAGAGCGTACGAGTGCCACTACATGGGCGTGCGACACGCCTCTGACGACGACATGCTGCTACAGGCAAGTGGTGTCTTCAGTGTCACAGTGACCATGTGTGTGCATACGCCTGTGACAACGACATACAACTTTGAGTGATTGATGTTGCCACGAAAATGGGCTTGTGACGCTCCTTGGACAGGTAATCAATGCAGGGGCGGTAGAGTTGCTGTGACTCTGGCAAATTAGATACCATATCTGATATGCTTGTGCACATCAGATGTTCCTTTAAAGATTGCATGTGACTGCCATTGCGTGTTTGCACAGTAGAAACTCATCCTGGACAAATGCATTACATAACAATTGTGTGTTGATAGGGACCATTACGTTCAGTGGTTGTGTACCTAAAGCATTTGTTCCCACTGGCGTAGCTTTTGTTTATAAAAAGTTTTTCTTATTTTTTAGTCATAGATATTTTATTGTATAAGAAACCTTATGAAAATTGAAAAACCTCTCAACCTACTATTTATGATGTTACGGCGTGGCCTCTCTTTAGCTATTCCGCTTGACGTGCCCAGTTGGCTTTCTTTTAATCTATGTCTGAGTTTTTGCAATAAATAATTTATCTTGTTATATTTTTCTAGATTAAGCAAGCAAACAATGTAACAATATTACCTATGTACTGTTTATGGTTCTTTTATAGTTAATTGAGCTAAATATTGGGCAAATCTATTATTCACAAATTTAAGCAATATATATAGGAATCTGTGAAAGAATGCCAATTGCAATGCTCTTATAAACTATTATTGTCACTACCCCGTAAGCCTTGAAGCCGGGCCGTTGAAATTTTTCTACCGTATCCACTGCATGTCCTGGAAGGCGACTAAAAGGGCGCTCCTTAGACGGGAGTAGAGTCGTAACCCCTGTGTGTCCTAAAAGTCGACTAAAAGGGTCCGGGCAAAGTCACTAGGAATCCCTTTCTCTGTAAGACGGCAAGACAAGCTGGGGAGGAGAGGCTCACGCCTCTCCAAACCCCATTGTTAGGGTTGCTGAATGTGCGTGGTTGTAGTAAAAATGAGGTAAAGAGGAGAGAGATTGGTGACATGTTTGTGAGGAAGAAGTTTGATGTGTTGGCACTGAGTGAGACTTAATTAAAAATTAAGGGCAAATGTGAGTGGTGTGGTGAGTGTAAGGAAGTCTGGTGTGGAAGAAAGTTGGGCATGAGAAGGTTTGGTCGTGATATTGTGTGATCAGTTGGCTAGTAGCATTACCGAATGGAAGGAGGTGTCCTCAAGATTGATGTGGATGCAAGTCAACTTAGGCACAGAAAGATGGGCATTTGTGAGTGCTTACAGAACTGGCAGCAAGCAGAGTGAAGAGAAGAGGGAGCAATTCTGGCCTAACCTGAGAGTGTATTGAGAGTTTTGGAGGTCAATTCAATGTAGTTGTACTGGGTGACCTTAATGCGAGAGTTGGAGATGTAGTGGTGGAGGGTGTGATCGGAAGGTATAGCAACCCTGGTAGAAATGTCAGTGGAGAAAACCCAATAGGTCTGTGTATGGAGCAGGAGTTGGTGGTCAAGAACAGTTTGTTCAAGAAACAAGATATCCCCAAGAACACATGGGTCAGAATGGCCCGTGATGCAGTGGTGGAGAGAGCGCATTGGATTTTGTGCTGATATTGAGGAGAGTGGTGGGGAGGCTGTTGGATGTGTGGGTTTTGAGAGGGGAGGGCGGTGGAGTATCTGACCATCTGCTGGTGGAAGGTAGATTAAGAGTGGAGCGCAGGTGGAAGGGCAACAAAAAAGTGAGAAGAGGTAGTGGAAGTGAGTGAACTGAATGTGAGAAGTAGAGCCGAGGAGTTCCAGCAGGCGTTGAAGGAGGAATATGACAACGTGAGAGGACAGGACCTGAGAGATGTGGAGGAAGAATGTGAGACGTTAAGGGATGCATTGCTGAGATGTGCAAAGAAGGTTTGTGGTGCGCGCCGTGTAAGCGGGTAGTACCTTGTAGCACCTTGATCCTCCAACGTCCAGCCACGTCCGCAGCTCAGCAGCCGGTCGAAGGATAAGAACCACACCTGCAGAGCACAGATAACGCAAGCAAGAGCATGGGAGGAAAGCAAGGCTTACGCCAGTCGTACTGCACAGACACCAGACAGAAAAAAAGGCAGGCAAAGTCTATGCTACTGGAAGTGTGCATGCCAGTCACAAGAATACAAACAAGTGGAATAAAAACTGGATATCAAATGTGGAAAAACACAGTATGGCAGAGTAAACAACAACAAGATGTAGTCAGCAAAGAAATACAAAATATAACAACTCAAGGAAGCTGCTAAGTAAGAAGGCCGCAAACTACATAAATTTTAAAAGAAATGCACAGAACTAAGATCAACTTGGTATCTGCGAAGGTGAGCAGGAGACATCCACCACTAAAACACAACAGCAAATCAGGCGCAAAAATCAACTCGCAAAATGAAGATAAGACACTGATGACGTCAGTCATAATAAGACACAGCTGCAGTCGGTCATAATAAAGTAACAGAATGTGTAAATAGAGAACAAAAGGCCCCTCATGAAACCAGAAACACTAGAAGCATTTGCAACATCCGCTGGTAATGAATTCCGCAGAAATATTTGCCTACAGTTAAAAAAACGTTTTTGCGCATTGGATGTGCAGCAAGGAGGGTGAAGTTTCAACCCATGCCCGCCGGTACGAGAATCTGAAGCCGCAGTAAACATTCTGGATAAACCGACATTCAACATGAAGAGTTAAAAGTGCTTTGAAATATTTAATGAGGTCAGATCTTACTAACCGACCATAAATTGAAAAAAAATAATTATCTTGCCAGGCGATTTGCATAGGACATTTATATCGGTGAGTCCATAATTTTTTTGTCTGCCGATGCTGAACTGACGCCATCATCCTTAGATCAGCAATAAACTAGATTCCAAACACAGGAGCAGTAGTCTAGAACAGGGCGGATATGACACAAAAAGTGATACCATGAAATCTGGACTCCTAATAACAGTGGATCTCAGTAAATTGTTGGCCAGACCTGAAGCTTTTTGTACCACAGCATGAACATGATTGTGTAATTTCAACTTTGTATCAATAATAACACCAAGGTCTCAATGGGATTCAACAAAGGACAAGGGATCATTGCCCAATTTATACCGAACCTCATCACCTAAATCGGACCGGTCAAACTTTCCATGGTAAAAACGCATCACAACACATTTGCTGGCATTTAATTCCAGGTTCCAAGTAGAGGCCACATCATAAATCATATTTGTATCTTGCTGTAGGGAAGAAACTCCTTGCTTTATGTCACCCATATTTCCCCTGGAAAATTGCAGGTAGTACTTATAATCAGCAGCAAAAGCTTTCACTTTGCATGACAGATAGAAAGAGATATAATTCACACAAATCAGGAACATAACAGTTCCAGGTACAGAACCTTGCGGCACACCACTGGCAACGGCCTTACGGACACTAACAGCCCTCCTACAAGCCACTCTCATTTCCCTGGCAGTCGTGAAATCAGAAATCTAGAGCAGTAGTTGTGTGGAAACACCCAGACACTGCAACTTCTGCAACAGCACAGAGTGGGACACAACATCGAATGCCTTTGAGAAGTCCAGCAGAACTATGCCCACAACAAGTCCCTGATCCAACCAGTGAGATACATCTCCATAAGTAAGTAGGAGCTGATCCTCAGTTGACCTCCCCTTCCGTAACCCAAACTGATCTTCTGAAAGGATGCCATTGGCTTCCAAATACGATGGCAATTGTGAAACTATTATATGCTCCATTGATTTGCAGCAAACCAACGTCAAACTAACAGGTCGATAATTCAGAGGGTCATACCGCGATTTGGCCTTGTACAAGGGAACAACATTTGACAATTTCCACAGGCAAGGCAAGGATCCTTCCACCTAGGACCTATTAAAAAATTTGAAAAGTGGATATGCCAACTCAAAGGAGCAAGACGTTAAAAGTAACAGATGCAGATTATCTGATCCCATACTTGAGTTACCATAAAGTCCAGAGGGCACCAGCAGCACATCAGCTGGTCTAACTACAATGGGCTCCATTACACCATCACTCACCTGGTGGGGAGCAGGAGATGTGGGGTCTAGACAAACATATACTGATGAAAAGCCAGAGGCAAACAACTCACACATGGAGAGAGGGTCAGTAACCACATCACTGTTGATCAACTTCAGAGGACCCACAGAGGGAGAGCCAGTCTTTTTCATCCATATATAAGAGTGAAATAATTTAGGTCTAGTTCTAATTTGGTCAATAAGTGACTTCTCATACTGAGAGCGACTCCAGAAGGAAAGGTAAGGTTGCGAGTGGTGGAACAAGGAGGGCCAACTGGCAGTGGCACGGAAAAGAGGAGCGATTGAGGAGTGGTTGCAGGTGAAGTCGGTGGTGGCTTATGAAAGCTATAAAGAGAGGAGAAACAAGGTGAAGTGGGTGGTGAAGAGAGCCAAAAGGGTTGCTGATGCCAGGTGTGGCAGACAGTTGTGCGAAAATTTTTAGGAAAACAAAAAGATGTTTTGGAAAGAGCTGAAGAGGGTGAGAAAGAGAGAGACTGGAAAGGAGGAAGTGGTGGAAGATGAAAACGGCCAGTTGTTGTTGGAAAGTGGTGATGCACGGAAGAGGTGAGCCGAGTATTTTAATGAGCTGTTGAATGTCGAGGATTATAGAGGCTGACATTGTTGCTGTGGGTGGTGGTACTCGGATGACAGTTTTGGGAGAAAGACTTGTGGCGGACATTACCAGGGAAAAGGTGCAAGAGGCGGTGGAGGTGAAGAAAGCAGGAAAAGCCCCTGGTTTGGATGGTGTTGCGACCGAGTGCCTGAAAAAAGGTGAATGCTGCAACTCGAGAGGCATCAGTCTCTTATGTGTGGTTGGTGAGTTGTACAGAAGAGTGTTGATCAAAAGAATTAGAGACTACGGACTGCGCAATTGGAGAGGAACAGCGTGGCTTTAGGAGTGGTAGAGGGTGTGCCGATCAGATTTTTGCAGTGAGACAGGTCTGTGAGAAGTACCTTGCAAAGGGAACGGATGTGTTCTGGGCCTTCATGGATCTGGAAAAGGCATATGACAGGATGGACATGGAAGCGCTGTGGAAGGTGGTGTGTTTGTATGGAGTGGGCAGACACCTGTTGAAAGTAGTGCAGAGTTTCTATGTTGGCAGCCGAGCATGTGTCGGAGTGGAAAGCAAGGTAAGTGATTGGTTCACAGTGAAAGTGGGTCTGAGACAAGGCTGCGTGATGTCTCCCTGGGTGTTCAACCTTTATATGGTATAGATGGAATGGTCAGGGAGGTGAACGGGAGTGTGCTGGCCAGGAGCTGTTGGAAGCGAATGGGCGGAGTTGGCAGTTGAGCCAGTTGCTATTTGCGGATGATACCGCTCTGGTTGCTGATTCAGAGGAGAAGCTATGTAGGCTAGGGTCTGAATTTAGTTGAGTTTGTGAGAGGAGAAAGCTTCAAGTGAACGTGGGTAAAAGTAAGGTTATGAGATGCTCGAGGACTGTCAATGTGAGCAAAATTAGTGTCCTCCTAAATGGAAAGCTTTTGGAGGAAGTTCAGTGTTTTAATTATCTGGGCTCCAATTTGGAGATGACTGAACTAGTGGAAACTGAAGTGAAGGCGCGAGTGAAGGAGGGGTGTAAAATATTGGGTGCACTGAAGATTGTAATGAGCTGTAGGACGTTGGGGAAGGAAGCAAAGAGAGGGCTGTAAGAGGGTGTTTTTGTCCCAACTGTGTTCTAGGGAGCTGAGACTTGGGGGGTGAGAGCAGATGAGAGAAGAAGGTTGGATGTTTTCGAGATTAATTTTTTGAGGAGCATGGCTGAAGTACCGCTTAGAGATCAGATCACCAACGACGTGGTTCGAATCAGAAGGGGGATGCTGAAGAAGTTAGAGGACTGAGTGGATTCGCGTGTTCTGAGATGGTTCGAGCACATGGAGAGGATGGATGAAGGGATATTGGTATAAAGGGTGATGAAGGCGGAGGCGAGTGGTCGCAGGCCTAGAGGTAGACCAAAGTTTGGCTGGATGGATGGTATGAAGCAGGCGTTAGGAAGGAGAGGCATAACTGTGGAAGTAGCGAGAGTGCGTGCAATGAACGGGCGTAAGTGGATAATGGTTATGAATGGTTGATTTTGATGCTGCTCTGATGTGCTTTCCCGCTCTTGGCATCACGTTGTTGGGATGGTCGTGGGTGGGGGGGGCGTCCATCTCGATGCAGCGGGGGTAAACCAGTGAAACTGTCGGGCCCTGCTGCTGACAACGGATCCTCGGGCCGCACTCGTGACCCAGAGTGTGTGTTGCGGGGTCACCGGCCGGACTCTTTAGCATAAAAGGGCTAAGTTGTGTGAGTGTGAACGTATGAGGGTGTGAGGTGCGCCTTGCCGTCGGCCACCCCCCTTTCTGGGGTATGCGGCGTAGTGTCTGTATCTGTACCCGGTAAGCACGTTCATATTTTGATGTGTCTAAGTAATGCATACTTCCTTGTTTACCTCGAGTGTAATGTTAGCTAGAGTTTTTATGTCAAGTTTCAACATGATTTATAGCTCATGTAAGATTCATATATTTCAATTAATGTTTTAGTGTCTGATGTGGAGTGCTCGGTTCTGGCCGTTGAGGTGTCCGGTGGTGCATTTTCAGTTACCGTTAGACAGACGCAACCGTAACTCGGCCTTGAAGCTGCAGTGCTCGTCAACGCAGTGGGCCGTCGTTTGTGGTTTTGCGTGGTCACCATTCGGATACTTCAGTTGTTGGGATTGGGTGCTCGACTTCCCTACCTGGCCTTTGCTTTGGATTTGTTTGGCTTATGTATTAGTGACCATCTTCAGACCTGAGTCCTTCCGACTCGTTTTATGCGATAGGGCCTTCAGCTGAAGCATTAGTTCCCATTGTATTGTTTATCCTATTCTCATTGCAGTTGTCAACATCTCTAATTTATTTGTTGCTCATTTAGGTTTCTGCTCTTTTTGATGAATTTCTACAACACCCAAACGTTGACTAATATTCTATTTTTGTAGCTACTGCCTCACCCATGCAACTCAGTTTTTGATAATATTTTACTTCAGTTTTCAGTGCAATCTATCATCATATTCTTAGTACTTATTTTTTGTTCTGCTGGTAAAATGCACTTTTTGTAATAAAGTACATTATAAGTAGTCTCATTTTCTGCTTTAGATTCCTATTTATATTGTCAAACTTGATCCCAAGCTGTTTGCGGGATGGACCCTTCATTAGATCGTGGGCTATTTATATAGGTTGGTCCACGCCTCTGAAATTTCTCTCATCCCCAACAAGGCAATATATCGTTTAAAACTGCTATTATTTCTCAACTGAATTATTTCTCATGTAGCTATTCAAAAGTGTTTGAGTCCCTCAGTCCAAAAAAAGCATGTCTGTCCCTTGTAACACCCTCAACAAATGGCTAAGACTTCTTGAGTTATGAGGCAATCCTGACAAGCAATGCATCGAGCTCATGTGAAGTACAATAATCATATACATTTCTCATCTATTTTAACAATGGAAGTTGTAAGTCAATTTTGTAAAGAATCTGAAAATCCTAAAAAATTATATCCTTCTACAGTCATTTTTTTATGGCATGTAATACATCAAGTGAAAGCTCTTGTAAAGTATTGCAATGAAATCAATGGTATTTGGAACTTTTTAATGTCTTCTCATTTTTTTCTTCACATTTTGCCATTTATCCATCTCTACTCTTACGTGTTAGTAGCTATAATCTCATTAAAAATATAATCATATAGCTCTTGTGGATAAGCTACTATAACGAAACTATGCTATTCTAAAATCTGAATAAGACAACTGGTCAAAGGCGATTTTTGTGTCCAGTCAGAAAATGCGTAGAACAATGACTAGTCAATCTCATAAGTGGAGGAGTAAAGCTGTGCGCTAATCTCATTGGGATGAAAGGATGGGCTGACAGCTATGGCTGACAGCACTACAAACTTGCTGACACAAGCATATTATAACTGACGTTGTCAATTACCCATTATGCTTGTGAACAGATGATTTTACCACCATGCCACCTGTTGATATTATGTATTCATGTTCTATACTTCTCAAACTGTTAAAAGCTGCTATGAGAGAAAAATTAGATGCCCCTGGTAATTTTTTTCATGGCATTCAAACTTAAATCCTAATTATCCTAATTAAATACGGCCAACAAATCATGCTCTATTTAGAAGTAACAGGTAGTACTAGCAGATAATTGTTCCATTCTGGCGGATGATGTCTGGTTGCAGCAGAAAGAGGGTGTATGATTATTGCATGTGATGGTGTTCTGTTAATAGATATGTAGCTGATTTTTGAAGAAACTTGCAAGTTCTTGGTACCGCCCTATTCAATGAAATTGAGTTAACAGAACCTAGCAAGGACAGACAGACGAAAATATAACGACAGCTTTGTTCATCTGAGTGGGTCAATTAGATGTAAGGGCAGGCCTTGTGTTTTTTGAGGCACTTAACCCCTTTTGCTCATGACAAACGCCCTCTTCTGTATCCTGCTTTATCCCGACACTGACCATGCTCTTTCTTTCACATCATCCCTGAGAGATTCGCGCGGTTAATAAAAAGTATACCAGGACGATCAGGCTCTAGCCCTCTGTTCCTGGTTTGAGGCCTGGTCTAGTCTCACCTTGGTTTTTCACCTTGGTTGCCTCAACACCACCCACGCCCCAGCAAGGTCAGAGCGCAGAGCATGACAGGAGGCACAAATGCCACAGCCCGCCAGACTGCAAAAGACCCGCAAAATTATGGAGCGGAAAAAAAAATTGTGCTTCAGGCAACTGATCATACAGGAGTTCTGTTGGTCACAAAATGAAACATACATATATATACAGATACAGACACTTCTGTCACATATATATATATATATATATTTATATATATAAATATGTATATGTATATGTATATGCATATGTATATGTATATGTATATGTATATTTATAGTTATATTT
>SDVV010029790.1:0-11762 GCA_016164225.1 Gammarus roeselii | reverse complement strand
AATCAAGTGTGAAAGAAAACTTGGCGTTTGCTATCGATAACCTGACTGTTCTATTGAACCTACCAACCTCACCATTCTATTGCACATACCAGCCTCACCATTCTATTGCACTTACCAACCTCACCATTCTATTGCACTTGCCAACCTCATCATTCTATTGCACTTATCAACCTCACCATTCTATTGCACTTATTAGCCTCACCATTCTATTGCACTTACCAACTTCACCATTCTATTGCACTTACCAACCTCACCATTCTATTGCACTTATCAGCCTCACCATTCTATTGCAGTGTGTTAAGAGAGGAAGAGTTTATGCTATTAGTACGTTGGTATCGAAGTCCTTGCTGGGGCATTTATTATGGTGTTTGGTGACCAGTGGGAGAGTGGAGACGTGACTGTACAGGTCAGTTCCTATCAACGAGCTGCTCCTGGGGTCAGGAACTTGGCATCTTTATCGTCCTCGGAGTCACTCACGAACATTTGCTTATCGAAGCGGAAATGTGACTAACTGCGTATATTCCGTGGTGCCCAAAACCAATTTGTTTTTATGCATCATCACAAGTTTCTTCTTGAGCAAAGTCTGCCGTACCGTAAATGGATGCTGTTAAAACAATTTTGATATTGCGTTTATTGTGCTTATGAATGGTGGGTTCAACCATCGCAGGATCGCCTACAATGTCCAGACAGTTTTCCCAACAGAGTACAAAATAGCGCTTAACATTCATCCATTGGTGTTATTCTTGTCATTTGGTTGTGAGGTGTGAGTTCGAGTGTGTGAGAGGAGAGTGAGCTGCGCCTTGCCGTCGGTCGCGCCCCTTCTCCTGGATGCGGGCTTGCGTCTGTGTCTGCCTCTGAATATAATTTTTTTCCTTTATTCTATTTAACTGCTAAAGGTACATATTACGGTTTCTATCTTCTTAAACTAACGTTTTTCATAACATGAACCTGGAATTTTTGTCATATCAAGAATAAATGGGAAGTTTAAGGAAACAATTGGTTTAGACTTTTACGTTACACGGAATACAATTAATGTATTCCTACTAGGATTATCAAAACAACCACCGACAACTGGGGTAATGGAAACTGGGGTAATGGAAACTGGGGTAATGGAAACTGGGGTAATGGAAACTGGGGTAATGGAAACTGGGGTAATGGAAACTGGGGTAATGGAAACTGGGGTAATGGAAACTGGGGTAATGAAAACTGGGGTAATGGAAACTGGGGTAATGGAAACTGGGGTAATGGAAACTGGGGTAATGGAAACTGGGGTAATGGAAACTGGGGTAATGGAAATTAAGGTAATGGAAACTGGGGTAATGGAAACTGGGGTAATGGAAACTGGGGTAATGGAAACTTCAGGCACTATCGCCCATTTAACCACTTATAGCATATTGGCCGCTTATTTATTCATACCGGTTTCTTTCATTTCAACCCCGCCAGTGTACAGAAACGTTTTGAATACGAACCATGAGCTTCTTGGTTTCCTTGTCGAGTTTGAGATCAAGACATTCTCATGAAGACGTAATCTTTTTGTTTTATCTATTTAAAAATCAGCCCCTTTGCCCGTTCATCTTCCCGCAACAGCTGGCGTCTCTCCTGTGGGTGTAGGCCGTCATGGTACTGACAGCACTGCCCGAAACCATTGCAACAATCTTATAGCAGCAGGTACCACCGCTTCCCAAAACAGTGGCTGCCCTATCACTACACTCTTGGGCTGCAACTATGAAGATGACCCTACACTCTACGGAGGAACCACCATGTTTATTTTGTCAGAAGAGGTCGCCATCGACTCCTGCATGGCCAGCCTGTCCGACATCGAACAGGCCTCAATCTGACGGAGTACCCCGACCTCAATCTGACGGAGTTCCTTGGCCCTAAGCTGACGGTACTCTGGTCTCAATCTGACGGAGTACCCCGGCCTCAATCTGACGGATGGTAGCTGCAGAAACGTGCAATTTGAGCAATTAAAATTTTAGTAGACTATTGACGGTTATTTAACAGTTCACTCATTCATAAAGGTAGCATTCTACCAATGTTGGATAATTAATAGCTCAATCCTACAAAGAGGTCACAGTCTACCAATGTTGGATAATTAATAGCTCAATCCTACAAAGGAGTCACAGTCTACCAATGTTGGATAATTAATAGCTCAATCCTACAAAGGAGTCACAGTCTACCAATGTTGGATAATTAATAGCTCAATCCTACAAAAAGGTCATAGTCTACCAATGTTGGATAATTAATAGCTCAATCCTACAAAGAAGTCACAGTCTACCAATGTTGGATAATTAATAGTTCAATCTTACAAAGAGGTCACAGTCTACCAATGTTGGATAATTAATAGCTCAATCCTACAGAGAGCTCACAGTCTACCAATCATGATCAGTTAAGAGGTCATTATTCCGGAGAGTTCGGTCTAACAATGTAGGTCATTTATGAGGTCATTCCATCGGAGAGTTCGGTCTACCAATGTAGGTCATTTAAGAGGTCATTTCATCGGAGAGTTCACAGCCTACCAATGTATAGGTCATATAGGAAGGAGTTCACTCCGTCGAAGAGCTCACATTCAACCAATCAGATAATTCAAGAGCCCACTTCATCAAAGAACTGACAGTCAACCAATGTAGGTCATTAAAGAGTTCACCCTTAGAAAAGTTCACAGTCTCGTGACAGCTTCGAACGTCTCCGAGTCTCACTGTACCAGACCGTCTTAGTCGGTGTTGCTCTGGCCTAAGTCTTAGCATAACATTCTAAGTCCCAATTACTCATATGGATGTTGGAAAGATAAACACTTGAAACTGGTGAAAAGGTAAATGATCGCCGCGACATTAAATGAATAAGATTATGTTCGTTGAATGAATGAGCGCATGAGTTACTTGAACAGTAACGGCGGAAGATGGCCATTCCCAAAACTGGAATGGTCTCTAAAAGTGTTCTCTTTTTATACGTAAACTTAATTATCCCACGCATGTTTTCCAGATCCTCGTCTCAAATGGAAAAGAGAGAATTGAACCAACAATGAAAAGTTTATTCCTTGAAGAGTTGGTCCGAGTTGTTAAAAGCGGTCCTCTTGAGATGAGTTTGGAAAGGTAATTACATCAAATGAGGCCAGGGAAGAGGCCTTCGAAAGAGACTCGAGCTGAGTTCCTCGTAGGGTCTTGGCCAGGGATGGCGGCCATGACAAAAGGGCATGGCAAGAGCGGCTGAGGCAGAGCACCTCTCGGGGCCATGGGCGAGGTTAGCTGGTATGGCAGGAGTGCATGGTAAGGGTGAACCTGTCATGATACCCAAATAAATTTTCAATCCATAAATCCTCAATATCCTTCATCCATCAATGTTTCATTCTTCCGTGGCCCAATTGCCCGTGCAAGATGCTATAGTCTCGTGCATTATATATTGTATTGTAACGGATACTGATATTGCGTCCTCTTATATTGTGACATATTCCTGATAATACGTCTTCCTATAATGCTTCCTCCTCTTATAATGCGTCCTCCTCCTGATAATGCGTCCTCCTCCTGATTATGCGTCCGCTTTTAATGCGTCCTCCTCCAGATGATGCGTACTCCTATGATGTGTCCTCCTATAGTACGTTCTTCTATGGTGCGTCCTCCTCCTGATTGTGGGTACTCCTATAATGCGTCCTCCTATAATACGTCTTTCTATAGTGCGTCCTCCTCCTGATTGTGGGTACTCCTATAATTCGTCCTCCTATTATACGTCCTCCTGTAATGCGTCTGCCTCCTGATAATCCGTCTTTCTCCTATAATGCGTTCTCCTAATGATGCGTCCGCTTATAATGCGTCCTCCTTTTGACAATGCGTCCTCCTATAGTGCGTCTTTCTTTTGATAATGCGTCCTCCTATGATGCGTCCTCCTTTTGATAATGCGTTCACCTATGATGCGTCCTCCTATAATGCGTCCTCCTTTTGATAATGCGTCCTCCTATAATGCTTCCTTCTATAATGCGTCCTTCTTTTGATAATGCGTCCACCTATAATGCGTCCTCCTTTTGATATAGCGTCCTCCTATGATGCGTCCTCCTATAATGCGTCCTCCTTTTGATAATGCGTCCCCCTATAATGTGTACTTCTTTTGATAATGCGTCTTCCTATAATGCGCCCTCCTATAATGCGTCCTCTTTTTGATAATGCGTCCTCCTATAATGCGTCCTCCTTTTGGCAATGCGTCCTCCAATAATGCGTCCTCCTATAATGCGTCCTATTTTTGATAATGCGTCCGCCTATAATGCGTCCTCCTTTTGATAATGCGCCCACCTAAAATGCTTCCCCCTATAATGCGTCCTCCTTTTGATAATGCGTCCTCCTATAATGCGTCCTCCTATAATGCGTCCCCCTTTTGATAATGCGTCCTCCTATAATGCGTCTTCCTTTTGATAAAGCGTCCTCCTATAATGCGTCTTCCTTTTGATAATGCGTCCTCCTATGATGCGTCCTCCTTTTGATAATGCGTCCTCCATTGATGCGTCCTCATATTATGCGTCCATATTTTGATAATGCGTCCTCCTATAATACGTCCTCATTTTGATAATGCGTCCTCCTATAATGCGTACTCCTTTTGATAATGCATCCTCCTATGGTGCGGCCTCCTAAAATGTGTCCTCCTTTTGATAAAGCGTTCTTCTATAATGCGTCCTCCTATAATGCGTCCTCCTTTTGATAATGCGTCCTCATATATTGCGTCTTCCTTTTGATACAGCGTCCTCCTATAAGCCGTCCTCCTTTTAAAGAATGCGTCCTCCTCCTGATAGTGCGTCCTCTTATAATGCGCCCTCCTGTTGGTAATGCGTTCTCCAAGGTTATGTAGTCACGTGCGTCCTCTACTATCGCTGTTGGCTCAGTTCTTCATTCATTCGAACAGGTAATGGTTCCGAGTCACGTGACGTGGTAATGGTTCCGAGTCACGTGACGTGGTAATGGTTCCGAGTCACGTGACGTGGTAATGGTTCCGAGTCACGTGACGTGGTAATGGTTCCGAGTCACGTGACGTGGTAATGGTTCCGAGTTACGTGACGTGGTAATGGTTCCGAGTCACGTGACGTGGTAATGGTTCCAAGTCACGTGACGTGGTAATGGTTCCGAGTCACGTGACGTGGTAATGGTTCCGAGTCACGTGACGTGGTAATGGTTCCGAGTCACGTGATGTAGGTTTGAGTGATGCTGGGGCTACTCTGTTAGACGCAAACCACTTAACTATTTTGGTCTTTAAAACCGAATGTGGGCTGTCACCGAATAAATTATTTATGAAAAGTTTTCCCGCCTTCCTCCTTACCACTGCTGTCCTTCATAACCCCTCTTCTCCTCCACTGCTCCTCATCATATGCCTCCACCCGACCCTCTTCCCCCAAAAAATAAGAAACTGTTCCTCGTCCCACGCAGCTGTGACTATGTCAGCAAGTGTAAGAACGGTCGCCATTGTGTGTGTCGGGGCTGAGGGTAGGCGCAGGGTGAGCTATATGGAGGCATGTTAAAACTCATACGCACATATTTTTAATCGATAATTGTTAAGATAGCCCAGAATCATTTAGTCGATGACAACCTGCATTTTTTGTTTCAACCACAAGAAACGCTTCTCTGTGATAATTTTGTCTCCAACTCCTCCTTTGCCATCCCAGCCCTGCACGGAAGAGCGCATTGTGCGCTCCCTTGTCAGGAAGTGTCGCGGGAAGGAAGTCTTTCACAAGCCGTTTAACCGAGTAATGGACGGCTCAGGAGCTGGAACGATGTGGACGGCTCGGGAGCTGGCAAGATGTTGACGGCTCGTGAGTTGGCAAGATGTGGACGGCTCGGGAGCTGGCAAGATGTGGACGGCTCGGGAGCTGGCAAGATGTGGACGGCTCGGGAGCTGGTAAGATGTGGACAGCTCGGGAGCTGGCAAGATGTGGACGACTCGGGAGCTGGAATGATGTGGACGGCTCGGGAGCTGGCAAGATGTGCACGGCTCGGGAGCTGGCAAGATATGGACGGCTCGGGAGCTGGCAAGATTTGGACGGCTCGGGAGCTGGCAAGATGTGGACGGCTCGGGAGCAGGCAAGATGTGGACGGCTCGAGAGCTGGAACGATGTGGACGGCTCAGGAGCTGGCAAGATGTGGACGGCTCGGGAGCTGGCAAGATGTGGACGGCTCGGGAGCTGGAACGATGTGGACAGCTCGGGAGCTGGCAAGATGTGGACGGCTTGGGAGCTGGCAAGGTGTGGACGGCTCGGGAGCTGGCAAGATGTGGACGGCTCGGGAGCTGGCCAGATGCAGATGTTGCAACAAGAACAGTAATATTATAAGTGATATCTTTTATCTAACTGATTTTTTGACGGGTTTTATATCTCTACAAACACAGTTTATTTCAACATTTGGTGTGAGGCAGAGCGCAGACCTGATGTCGCCGAGGGAGAGCGCAGACTTGATGTCGCTGAGGGAGAGCGTTGACCTGATGCCGCTGAGGGAGATCGCCGACCTGATGTCGCTGAGGGAGAGCGCAGACATGATGTCGCTGAGGGAGAGCGCCGACCTGATGCTGCTGAGAGAGAGCCCAGACCAGATGTCGCTGAGGGAGAGCGCCGATCTGATGTCGCTGTGGGAGATCGCCGACCTGTTGTCACCGAGGGAGATCACCGACCTGATGTCGCTGAGGAAGATCGACGACCTGTTGTCACCGAGGGAGAGCGCAGACCTGATGTCGCTGAGGGAGATCGCCGATCTGTTGTCACCGAGGGAGAGCACCGACCTGATGTCGCTGAGGGAGTTCGCCGACCTGTTGTCACCGAGGGAGAGCGCAGACCTGATGTCGCTGAGGGAGATCGCCGACCTGTTGTCACCGAGGGAGAGCGCAGACGTGATGTCGCCGAGGGAGAGCGCAGACCTGGCGTCGCCGGGGGACAGCGCAGACCTGATGTCGTCGAGGGAGAGCGCAGACCTGATGTTGCTCACCATCAAACTGTCCGACGCACGAAGTCGAATCTTAACAAATATCTTCTGAATGTTTTTTCCGAAGCTAGTCGAGTTCACTTGAATCCTATCAACTACTCCTATACCAAGAGATAACTACACCTATACCTGGAGATAACTACTCCTATGCTAAGAGATAACTTCTCCTAGAGATAAGGATTACAACATCATTACTTTGACTCCCGGTGTAGATTCAACAGAATTGCACCTATAATTTAAAGTCACGAAAACAAATAGCTACGAAAACCAAATAATTTTATGAGAAAACGTTCAGTGAATACAAAAATAGGTTATCCAATCAAGATGGATGGGGTACATTTGGATGCCAGGGCAAGATTGTAAGCACTTCTTTTGTTAGATTTGCTAGTTTAATGCAGCAATTGTGGCCATGTAATTGATGGTTGCTCATCAATGCATCAATTGAGTGACTACCAAGATGATTAACAGGGCATCAGGAATGGGTGACTATCAAGATGGTTAACAGGGCATCAGGAATGTATTCAGTAGTGCTGTCGCTTGTGACATCCCAATGATGTTGAACCATTAAAATGTAGATAATATACCACTTCCAATCTTCCGTAAACACAGCTCAAGTTAGCTGGACGTTGATTGCATGCGTTGATTTGGGGACACAACGGTTCAACTATCGCCAGTTTTAAATTTTATTGAATGTTGTATATTTCATATATTTGTTTATTTGGGTTACATGTAATTTCAGTCGTTCAAGACGCCTAACTAAGTTATCTACTGTTCCCTAATAAACTTCCGGGCAGCATTGAACGTTGCTCGGAAATTTCAATTTTTATTTGCCCCATGCAATCATTGATCTCTTTATAAAATTGTTCCCCGTTAATTTGTAGGGAATTACTCTTCGCAATTACTATCGAAGTTATTATTTACTCTTCGCTATTACTATTGAAGTTATCAATTAATCTTCGCTATTACTATTGAAGTTATTAATCAATCTTCGCTATTACTAACGAAGTTATTATTTACTCTTTGCTATCACTATTGAAGTTATTTCAAAATTTCATAAATCGTGGATGAAAACAAGTAAATAATCGCCAGCTTCTGTCCACATAGTAACCAACTTCACCTGCCCTCCAACGCTATCATGCGCAAGGTGTGCACTTCATTCTCGCGTCTACGTTGAAGGTCACAGTGCCATCTTGTAGTCTTTAGAGGCCTATGATGTATAGGCCTGAGACGTGGAGGCCCATAGACCTATCCCCAATAGCACACCCCATTGGCTGTATAGTTTATTGCTTATGAGATGCTAAAGAGAGCTAACACTCCATGCAGGGAACAATAAATAGAGAGCACTTCATTCGGCCCTAAACGAAGAAGATTAGTAGCAGAGAGTTTATAAAATGTGAAGAAAATATTCCTTTTCGTATACGTACACAACGGGAAGAACAATTGGATTCAAAAGTATAAACTAAAGAGATAGAGTGATGCTGTTAAATAGCATAACAAGTCCCAGCAATCAGCAGGTGTTACTTCGATCCAGCATTCAGTGTAATACAAAATTGTTCTGCACGTCGAGGAAAAGCAGGAGCAAATAATAGGTTTCATCACAAATTGATAGAGATGAAGCGACGATTGACATGACTTTATAACATGTCTGTTGTTGAACGGAAATTGCCGAACATGTTCATGATCGGGCAACGAAATAAACTTGAGTCCAAAACAAAAAGGTGCATCATCATCAGAGCCGAAGGAAAATAAAATGGTGTCGTCGGAAAATGAGCAAACTGGAGATTATTCGTTGTCGTTTATAAAATGTAGGGATATCAAGGAACCCAAAGTGTAGCTTTAATGGACGCTTATATGAACATTTAGTTTCGAAGAAGTCAACACACCCGGCAATCTCACCAGACAACGGAACTTACCGCCACCTACTGGCGAGGTAAGACCGGAGCCAATCACCAATCAATTCTCAAAATCGTAACCGATCTTGTTTATGAAGCAGAATATGGTGATTGGCGGTATCTAATGCCTCTGAGAAATCGAGAAAGACCGCAGTTAAAGTCTTCTCCTAATTGAGGAATACATCCACCGGCTGCTGTGCAAGATCCACAAAAATGTCCAAATTAACGAAGAGAGTATTTGTTTGTTTTTCTCATTGAATAATTGGAACGTAATAACATCACATTTTTGGAAATTGTATATACAGTGGGGCAAGAGGGAGATCGGACGTTGATTTGACATTGATTCCCAGACGCCAACCTGGAAAAAAAATCACATATGCCGCCTCTCTGCAATTGGGAAATACATGCATCCTGAGACAAGGATTATTTAAATAAAATTTATACTAAAGAGCTCACCCAGTCCGAAGTTCCCCCGAAAATACGAGGAGGAATGAATTTAAGAGAACAACTGCTCCAGAGAAATAACAAACAGATTTTATCAACCAAAATACCTCATCTGTTGTAGAAGAGTGAGCAAAGAATGAGATACCTCATCAATTGCAGAGGGCTGAGCAAAGAATGAGATACCTCATCTGCTGAAGAGGGCTGAGCAAAGAATGAGATACCACATCTGCTGTAAAGGGTTGTGCAAAGAATGAGATACCTCATCTGTTTTAAAGTGCAGAACAAAAATTAGATACCTCATCTGTTGTAGAAGGTTGAGCAAGGAATGAGATACCTCATCTGTTCTAAAGGGTTGACCAATGAATGAGATACCTCATCTGTTGTAGAGGGATGAGCAAAGAATGAGATATCTCATCTGTTGTAGAGGGCTGAGCGAAGAATGAGATACCTCATCTGTTGTAGTGGGTTGACCAAAGAATGAGATACCTCATCTGTTGTAGAGGGTTCAGCAAAGAATGAGAACCTCATCTGTTGTAGAGGGCTGAGCAGAGGTTGAGATACCTCATCTGTTTTGGAGGGTTGAGCATAGAATGAGATACCACGTCTGTAGTAGAGGGTTGAGCAAAAAATTATTTACCTCATCTGTTGTAGAGGGTTGAGCAAAAAATTATTTACCTGATCTGTTGTAGAGGGTTGAGCAAGAAATTAGATACCTCATCTGTTGTAGAGGGCTGAGCAGAGAATGAGATACAACATCTGTTGTAGAGGGCTGAGCAACGAATGAGAAGCCTCATCTGTTGTAGAGGACTGAACAATGAATGAGACACCTCATCTGTTGTAGAGGGCTGAGAAAAGAATGATTTGTCTCATCTGTTGTATATGGTTGGGCGAAAAATGAGATACCACATCTGTTGTAGAGATTTGATAAATGAATGAGATACCTCATCTGTTGTAAAATGGCTCAGCAAAGAATGAGATATCTCATCTGTTGTAGAGGGTTGAGCAAAGAATGCGATACTTCATCTGTTGTAGAGGGCTGAGAAATGAATGAGATACCTCATCTGTTGTAGAGGGCTGAGCAAAGAATGAGATACCTCATCTGTTGTAGAGGGTTGAGCAAAGAATGAGATACCTCATCTGTTGTAAAGGTCTGAGCAAAGAATGAGATACCTCATCTGTTGTAGGGAGCTGAGCAAAGAATAAGATGCCTCAGCTTTTGTGGCGGGCTGAGGAAAGAATGAGATACCTCATCTGTTGTAGAGGGCTGAGCAAAGAATGAGACACCTCATCTGTTGTAGAGGGTTGGGCAAATAATGAGATACCTCATCTGTTGTAGAGGTCTGAACAAAGAATATGGATACCTCATTTGTTTTAGAGGGCTGTGCAATGAATGAGATACCTCATCTGTTGCAGTGGGCTGCGCAATGAATGAGATACCTCATCTGTTGTAGAGGGCTGTGCAATGAATGAGATACCTCATCTGTTGCAGTGGGCTGCTCAATGAATGAGATACCTCATCTGTTGTAGAGGGCTAGCGAAGAATGATGTACCTAATCTGTTGTAGGTGGCTGAGCAAAGAGTGAGATACATCGTCTGTTGTAGAGGGCTGAGCAAAGAATGAAATACCTCTTCTGTTTTAGAGAGCTGAGCGAAGAATGAGATACCTCTTCTGTTGTTGAGAGCTGATCAAAAATTGAGATACCTCTTTTATTGCAGAGGGCGGAGGAAAGAATGAGATACCTCATCTCATGAGAAGAACTGAGCAAATAAAGATAGCTCATCTGTTGTAGAGAGCTGAGAAAATAATGAGATACCTCATCTGTTGTAGAGGACTGAGCAAAGAATGTGATACCTCATCTTTTGTAGAGGGCTGAGCAAAGAATGAGAGACCTCATATGTTGTAGAGAGCTGAGCAAAGAATGAGATACCTCATCTGTTGTAGAGGGCTGAGAAAATAATAAGATACCCCATCTGTTGTAGATAGCTCAGCAAAGAATGAGATACCTCATCTGTTATAGAGGCTGAGCAATGAATGAGATACGTTGACCGTTTTAGAGGGCTGAGCAAAGAATGAGATACCTCATCTTTTGTAGAGGGCTGAACAAAAATCAGATACCTCGTTTGTTGTAGAGGGCTGAGCAAAGAATGAGATACCTTATCTCTTGTAGGAAGCTGAGAAAAAAATGAGATACCCATCTGATGTAGAGGGCTGAACAAAGAATGAGATACCTCAGCTGTTGTAGAGGACTGAGCAGAGAATGTGATACGTCATCTGTTGTAGAGAGCAGAGCAAAGAATGAGGTACCCCTTCTCTTGTGAAGAGCCGAGCAAAGAAAGATTCCTCATCTGTTGTAGAGGGCGGAGAAAAGAATGATAAACCCCATCTGATGTAGAGGGCTGAACAAAGAATGAGATACCTCAGCTGCTGTAGAGGGATGAGAAAAGAATGAGATACCCCATCTGTTGTAGATATCTGAGCATG
>SDVV010029789.1:0-11762 GCA_016164225.1 Gammarus roeselii | reverse complement strand
AAGGGAGAGCTGGCAGCTGACTGACGGCGGTCCATGCCCCATTCCGTGGCATAAAGGGAGAGCTGGCAGCTGACTGACGGCGGTCCATGCCCCATTCCGTGGCATAAAGGGAGAGCTGGCAGCTGACTGACGGCGGTCCATGCCCCATTCCGTGGCATAAAGGGAGAGCGGGCAGCTGACTGACGGCGGTCTCATATTACAATGTTGTTTGAGAGAACGTCTGAAAAGTATTCAATGTTATGCTGGCATTGAATCACACCTTTGAAAGGCATTCAATGTACTATTACCCATGCATTATGTTTACTTAAATTCGAGTTATGGTAGACCTTAGCTTAGAACAGAAGGGAACGTACATTGAATCATATAAGCACACAAGAGCATAAAAAACGTACGAAATAAATATATAATGTGACTGACGACGCATGTAGAGTAAACTTTTACTTCTTACAACAACCTCTTGTGGCACGGCCAGTTAGTTGTAGAAGTAGTAGTAGTAGTAGTAGTAGTAGGCCTGGGACGAGCTGAAGAGTTTATCGTATCAGTATTTCAAAATTTCAATTCACAGTACATTAGAGTTGGTGCATCATGAAACGGCAATTGTACTGTAAAGGTCATATTGCTCCGTGACAATTGTACCCTCATACCCATGATGACGGATTATCGTCACGTGCCTCGTGTTAGCAGGTTTATCAAAGGTTAGTGTATATTTTAGAAATTCCAGAAATTATTTTCTAGAAAACATGAGCATCCAAAGTCAGACTTCCTTAATATTGGGTCAATTGTCAGCTAACCACTACGTAGCTTACGTTTCTTGTCTCGCTCCAAAAAGATCACCTGACCTTTCTTGTTTGAATAAAGCTTTAATTTATTATTATTTTGTTAGTCAGTTCTTTCTGATCCCAAACCCTGACCGCCAATGGCTCTTCATGACAGGCGGACAGTTTTAGCCCGTAAAATATTTGCCATCAATGAATGTGCGCTCGACTTCCACGGATATTCATTCTTTCCTTTCCGACACAAATTCTTGGTTGCGAAAAGTATTGCATTAATAATAGTCTGCGAAGAGTATTGAATTAATTCTTGGCTGCGAAGGGTATTGGATTAATTCTTAGCTTCGAAGAGTATTGGATTAATTCTTGGCTGCGAAGAGTTTGGGATTAATTCTTGGCTGCGAAGAGTATTGAATTAATTTTTGGCTGCGAAGAGTATAAGATTAATTCTTGGCTGCGAAGAGCATTGAATTATTTCTTGGCTTCGAAGAGTATTGGATTAATTCTTGGCTGCGAACAGTATTGGATTGCTTCTTGGCTGCGAAGAGTATTGGATTAATTCTTGGCTGCGAAGAGTATTGGGTTAATTCTTGGCTACGAAGAATATTGGATTGTTCAAATGATTGGAGCAATTACACGAATAATAATCCATTATTTAAATTGAAATGAAAGCGTTCATAATTGATCTTAATGTTAGTGTTATATCTTTTCCAATACAGCAGTTGTTTCCACCTGTCGACCAAACAGAAATTACTTAGCGGAGCCTGACTCCAAGGTAAGTTGCTAAGCCTCACTTAGGGGCAAGAGGTTGAGCCTCACTCTAGGGCAAGAGGCTGAACCTCACTCTAGGACAAAAGGCTACTGAACTGTAGCCCTTTCAAGGGTGACCTCAACAGTAGCCCGAGTCCTCATAACCATATCTCAGCCGCCATCAGGATAAAGTATCAGTTTATTTCTTATAATTTCGATCCAGTTTTTGCTCTAAGTGCAAATTTACTGTCCCTCTTTATACAGAAGGATGAAGTGACGACGAGCGCAAGAAATAAAAACAAAGATGCATGAACAATTTTGATTTGCTGCTTCCGATTTTCAATAGCATATGTTGTGAACTCATATTCAGCAACATGAAGTACAAACCAGCCGCACATACCGGCTGCTGACAGGAAATGAGCTGTCACTAATTCATTTTAATCTCTCCCCTCGCTAACTCAAATATACATATACATAAGAATTGAAAACCCATTGCTGGACGATGGAAATAAATGATTCAATAATAATAATAACTTTTTATTTAGCTAGGATATATAGGTCTGCATGAGGCCGCCGCGGCCGAGTAGTTACCGTATCCGACTTCATTGCCAGCCTCTGGTGCTGTAGGTCGCGAGTTCGAGCCTCGGCAAAGACACGGCGGTCTTGTGGCGGGAAGATTGGGCGCCTTCCCCCCTCTATGCCATCCTAACTTAGCCACCCTCCTAATTAGGGGAAACGGCTGTATGTCTATACATTCATACATATAGGTCTCCTAGTGAAATCAACCAAACTAGTAAGCATGATTTACATGGAGTGTTGACATAAGGAAGGGCCTTCCTTTTAGCTATTCAGATTGACGTATTAAAGGTGAAACATGCATATTTTCTGTTAAACCATTCATTTTCATTATACATGTCAGATTAACATTCATTCTATGACAAAAGGGAGAGCAAATGACGGAAAAAAAAGTCATGAAATCCGTGAAAAATTCCCAATTAAGGAATCTCGTTTAATATGAGACTTTTGTAGTTCAATTAGATCCTTTGTTTATAGTAGCTGAATGCATTCTAATCAATGCGGGTATATAACAACTTATAAACTTCATCCGCACAAACGGGACTTCTCTTGAACCACTTGGTGCCTTAGTGTGCGCCTTCACCAATCAGACCAGAAATTCTTCAGAAGGTGAAGCATGCTCAAGAAAAACATGACAATACATAGCTTATTTTTCAATGTTTTTTTCTCCTCTACATGCCAACACATGAATATTAAAATAGCCAAACGATCACAAAATCAATGTCATGAGAGTTGACACTCATGTCACTGCACATATCCCCCCATCGAACAGTGATATGAGAGGCCTTGTTAGAGGACATGCAATTGTTCGTTTAGTATCCGACTGGACGCCCTAGAGTGAAGTTATGTCTGTCCAGGCCTGCAGCGGTGGATCCGCGTCAAGTGCCATAGAGCAGTTGACGATGGATGAGATTACAGCGGCGATAAAACGACCAATACTGATTGCCGCAAAGATGGCTCAGATCAGAAATAACGCATATGGAGCCTAGAGAAATTGTCCTACAGATACGGCCGAAAACGAAAAATGTTTTGTAACAGGATACGATTACCAGCAAAACAATTAACGACAATCAAAGAAGTTTTTGACATTGTTTAATTATCCACAGTCCGTTTTAAATCAGTAGAAGCCTCAACTACTTGATGGAATGCTCTTCTGCCTACAGAAATACCAACGATGAAGGTAGCGTCAGGGCGTGACACACCTTCACTATGTTGTCTGCATCCCACCCATAAATTCAAATGCATGAGAGAAACACCAGCAGCCGGAGACTGAGGGAAAAGTGTCCAATGCATCCACGAAGCACGAGTAGCTCATGGGCTGTCTTGTGTCAATGGGAGTGTTTCAACCGGAGCGCACTAACCGCCATGAAAGAGTCTCACAAGACAAATATAGTGATTGGGGAGTAATGCTGGAGCAATCAGTTGCTCAGCGTAAACTGGGTACAACAAGAGTTCTTGGAATGATTTGTGAAGCTTGGGCAGGTGGCCTAGAAGAAGAGGGTTAGCAAGAAAGTTACACGATGAAAAAACGAAACAACAAATCCCAAAGCAGAAGTATCTATGGGTCCACCTATGGTGACAACACCGTGAACAGATACTGAATGTCCCATGCAAAACCAGAGTATGAGGGAGTAGTCACTGTGCCGATGTTTTTGTTGCGTATGTGTATGTGTATGCGTATGCGTATGCGTTCCAAATCTAGACTGTAGTGGAGCGTTGTAATTGTATTCGTCAATTGTCATGGTACTATCGTGTGCTCCATGATATAAACTATTATATTATTGTTATCATTAATGTTATACTTTCTATTGTTATTCTTGTTCTCTTTTTTCTTCTGCTTCTTCCTATTGCTATAATAATAATGATTTAATCATAACAAAGATAATAATAATAATAATAATAATAATAATAATAATAATGATATTAATAATAATAATTCCTAGTTTTATTCTTCTTCTTATCATTATTATTACCATTTTTTCAAATACTACTATAGAAATACTATTACAAATACAACTACTACTAATAATGACTTTTATTATGATAAAATAATAATTATTATTTGATACAAGACGACCTCTAAATAAATGTCTGCAATTGATAAACGTGCAAGCTTAAAACGGGTCAATAATTCCTCTGTGTTTAATTCATGAGCTCAATGTGAGGTGGCGGAGTGCTCAGTGTGGCCGCGGGTGTTGCTCCTCTATTAATTTTCTCCCCACGATGCAGTGAATGTCTGCTATTGTCGTTGATGTTTACCTTGATATTCGGTTTTGCAATTATTGAATCAGGTGAATCAGATTCGAATTGTTCAGAGATATAATTTTCAGCTGAGTCAACTTTGTGAGAAGATGTTCTGTAATTAGGGTTTCATTCGCACGGGTTTGCATGTTTAGCTTATGTAATTATAAACACTAAACACAACAGGATTGTTTTACTGGTTGCATAGGGTGCATTTCACATGGCGTGTTGCCATGCTAAATAACTTCAAGTTATAGCCTGATGATGACTGCAGGTAACGTCAAAAGTTCTGTAATTTCAGTAGACTTAAAAAACATTCGTCTGCAATTCAATATCAATTTCAACTTGGACCTGAGTCTTATTCACTTACCTACAAAAACACCAATCATTTATGTAAAACTGAACATCAATAAACTAAACCGAGCCAAAGAAAGTAACCCACTCTTCTCTGTGGTCTGAACATCTCTATGCTGTCCACATTTTCGTAACAGTGACCGTTGTGTGGGAGCATTCTAATCCCGATTAAAATAGTGACTCCTACTTTTCTTCTACTTATAACTTTTGTGAGCATAACTCTTGAAGACTTCCGAATCAACTGAAGTTACCCGGAATGATTTCCAGAGTGAAAAATTTGCAGGAAGCAGGAAAACAAACGACTTTCCTGTGATGAAAGAACTTCAATTGCATGAATTTACGATCGAAGATCAGCCGTAACTGGCTCTTCTTTGCACAGAATAAGCTTCAAAATATGATCGTATAACACTGGCAGCAGCTTCAGGACGCAACAAATAAGAGTCAGCACGTATTGCCATTGCTGCATTCCCACACAAACACTCCGTCTCTGCCAAAAAACAAGGCAATATCTTAAGCGCGCAAAGAAAGCGCCCCTCGCCCTATTCCGATGTGTGCGAGAGCAAGGGGAGTTTGCGACCTAATTGGATTTACCGTTGAGCCCCGTCAACCAATCCCAATATCCCTTCAACGGGTTTGAACTGAGCCAGCAATGCCCCTGAACAGAGCATGGTGCAGGTAGAAGTTTTCAGACCCAATATCATAGAAAAGTGTTGGGTTCAGAAAGTTTCGGGCTGTACACTATCATAACGTTGTTCAGCAATAAAAACGTATTCTTTCATCGAAGCGAGCATTTTTTTAGTAAGTCATGATTGCATGTCACGACCTCGTGTGTTTCAATTTTGAAGTTGATTATGAATAGTTTCAAAATTCATTATTTGGTCTTACTCATATTTTAGAAAGCAGTGTTTTCGTTCATTTTTACTGTCAGTCATTGATTCAGACAATACTATCAAATGTGAACGTATATTACCTGATTCATGAAAGATTACATTTATTAGGCATTTTTCAACCCTCGCTAACAGTTTACCACCAACGGCCCGGTAAAGTCCGTATTTGCAATGGTTTGAGATTGCCAAGGGGAAAACATTTTGCATCCGGCAGCCACAGAGGCCCTGTTTAACGTAAATAATCATCGTAAATAAAAATTTGGAAAGATCGGGTCGAAGATCGACCTAATATTCCCAAACCAGCAACTTAAAAGGCGTAAAGGTCGAACAAGAATATATGCATATGAAAGGATAGCCAAACAGTCATGGATTTGTGGTGCTCGCTATGACACAAGAATGTGCTTGCCAGACACATCGAAAGGTTTGGCTGACCTACACAAGACTCTGTCACCATAGGGTATATAGGGTATGACCTCTTCCTCACTTCAGGCGTTGAGTTTCTGTCAAGACGTCAGTTGCCCAAGCTGCCTTAGTGATAACGCGATACGGTCAGTGGGATCAAACACACATCCTCTCGGTCGCGAGTCTGCCCCACACTCTATTGCAGTACACTTCTGGCACTGCTGCCCTCCGCAGCCACCACTCAGCTGCCGCCACTCTGTCGAAGCCGTCATATCACCTGCTGATATGTTTCCTGCTCGTCCATGGTGCAGAAAACATTGCACCATTTGGCAACTCACCTCCTGGTTTGGAGGTGATGATGGCTCGTTGAGATTCTAAGGTGGTTGAAGTTACTGAAGGCAATGATGTGCACTTACCCTACTGTAAGAGCTTGCAAGTTAAGGGACTTCTGAGTTAAGAAAAACAAGATTTGTTCAGCAGAGCCGAGCCATTAGAATGAACTCAAAAGCCCGTGTGTCGCACCTCTGTTGTTCCTGAACTTCCCGTGATGGTCGCTCTTATATGATCTTCAGCACTCACTACCTTCATCTTCCCTGAAAGCTATTTTTGATACTAGACTCGCACTAGGGCTTAGGGCTGATGGATATGGAAATGATGAGTAAACTGTGATGGTGGAGGATGTCGGTACAAGATACAGGTACAATAAACCGCTATGTTGTTGAGATTAATGTTACGTGGTAGGTACCCGCTTGTAGTAGGTTGTTAGATGTTGTATCATGATACAGGAATGACAGACCACTTTGCCGTCGAGATTAATGTTACGTGGTAGGTACCCGCTTGTAGTAGGTTGTTAGATGATGTAACATGATACAGGAATGACAGACCACTTTGAGGTCGAGATCAATGTCACGTGGTAGGTACCCGCTTGTAGTAGGTTGTTAGATGTTGTAACATGATACAGGAATGACAGACCACATTGCCGTCGAGATTAATGTTGCGTGGTAGGTACCCGCTTGTAGTAGGTTGTTAGATGTTGTAACATGATACAGGAATGACAGACCACTTTGCCGTCGAGATTAATGTTACGTGGTAGGTACCCGCTTGTAGTAGGTTGTTAGATGTTGTAACATGATACAGGAATGACAGACCACTTTGCCGTCGAGATTAATGTTACGTGGTAGGTACCCGCTTGTAGTAGGTTGTTAGATGTTGTAACATGATACAGGAATGACAGACCACTTTGCCGTCGAGATTTATGTTACGTGGTAGGTACCCGCTTGTAGTAGGTTGTTAGATGTTGTAACATGATACAGGAATGACAGACCACTTTGCCGACGAGATAAATGTTTCGTGGCTGGCACCCGCTAGTAGGATTATCAAATGTTATCGATTAAAATTGACACTAATACGTCATTCGTTGTCGTGCGGCTTTGATTATAAAGTTTATACAAATAAACATTACCGTAATCACCGAAACCATGTTAATACTCTTTATTTAATGTTGACATTCTTCCCTGTATATCGCAAAGTATATCGAGTATACAAAAGTGTATCGCATATCCAATTAAAACATTTGATGCAAGAACATGGGTTATTTTAAGTAGGAAACATTATCAAATTTGATTCCTCTATAGAATATCCACTGCTACTATATATTTTTCATTTATGCCATGACTTTGAGATCGTAAACTGATCTGCCAAGTTCAACTCCCTGAACGATTTGGGTATTTATTTTTACAAAATCAAGGCCGTTGAACCGTCAGTATTAGAAGCTAATATTCTTCGTTAGTATACTTGATGATAACTCGAAATATTTATGGGATGAGGTAACCTTAATGTGCATTTTCGAAGTAATGATAAACATATTGTAATCATCAGGAGCACAATGGAATGTAAAATTATATTTTAAAGTGAAATATCCAATGAGTATTTGAATCAAGAGATTTGAAACAAGTCATAGGTCTTTGTTTTTCGTCCGTTTTAAGGGGAAATATCATATTCAGTCCAGTCTCTTGATGGCCGCTGAATGCCGCCTCGAGCGCCCTAAAACCGACGGCGAATAATGGAGGCAAGCATTTTACGACCGAGTCCTGAAAACACTGCCAGCAATGAGTGATGAGGCTGAATGACAGTATGGCGCCACACCACATGTTGTGCGATGTGATGAAATGTTTGCATGGCTCCGCAGCACATGTTGTGCGCTGTGTTGATATGATTGCAAGGCGACGCACCACATGTTGTGCGCTGTAGTGATATGATTGCATGGCGCCACACCACATGTTGTGCGCTGTGGTGATTTGTATTTGCATGGCTCTGCAACAGTGCAATGTGTTCGATACCGTCTTATAATTCATGACTAAATGATTGTGATCAAAGATGAGTTAGAGTTGGAAGTTAAAATTTTATCACTCTAGCATGGGTTTGAATTTGTCGTTTAATAACGGAGCTTGGGTTATTCAACAATAAATATTATATTACGTTTGCGCAGACATAACTCTGCCAATGTATTCTTAAAACCATCACACATCCTGCAATATTGGAAGTAAAGTTATTTTTATTTCATAAGACAAAATACTAGCATTGCCAGAGAAACGTTTTAAGATGAGCAAAACCTGGTATCATTACGAACCCGATCGTTAAGACTCGTCAGCCTGATTACGATGACTCAGCATTTTACTTTTGGTTCTAAGGGAAGATTGTCTTGCTCTCAATGTGGGCAGGTCTAACAAGCTCAGACGGTCGGGTGCAGGAGAGTGGCGGAGGAGTGAGGGGAAGGGGTAACGACCGATAATGGGGGCTGCTTTGTGGAGTATTTCGTTGCAATCTCCATCTGTGTAGACTAGTCATTAGGAAATGGTCCATCACGCTTATGGACTGTAAACACTGTCGCAGCCATCTTGTTAAGGGCAGCTGTTTCAGGTGATTCCAACGGAGCAGTTTCAGTTTAAGAAAGGCAATGGCTTTAAAGAACACTTGACCATCACTAATGACTGACTGACCGAGTCCCTGTTTAGTCATATTTTGTTGGTGATAAATGTAAGATTATTCTGCATGATACCTCAAAATATACACCTACGAACTCACATGAAATGTTTGATGTTACAATATTGCAGTTGGAATGTTTCAGTATGGCAGTTGAAATGTTTCAATATTGCAGTTGAAATGTTTCAATATTGTAGTTGAAATGCTTCAATATTGCAGCTGAAATGCTTCAATATTGCAGTTATAAACGGAGGCGAAACAATTCAAATTTTTGCCTATTATCCCGACATTTGCATAAATATCTAAATTAACTTTTCTGTTTAACTGTACTGTCCAGCAGGTTTTGGTTAGATATCTTGAAGACCACATGAAATGAATCGAACATGTCCATAACAACCTCTTCTTGGATATATAATATAGATCAGCTCACGATTATCAAATCCTGACCTAAAGTTGAAGAACACTTACTTCAACGTGCTTGTCAGCGAAGGATATTAAGCCAACAGTAGCCAAGCAAGGTGCTTGGCAAGCCCTGAAGAGGTTGTATGGTTGAACGCAACGTTGGCATGAGAATAATGCCAAACATGTGTCTTTTATATCCAAACCTTGATCTTTTTGAATAAAAATCTAGAAAAAACATGATGTCCTATGCAATTTTTTACAATTTTTCTATTTCATGACGAATATTGTTATGTTACGATGCACTCATTTGCGATTATTTTAATATTAATCGAGTTTAGATGAAACTTGTACATATAGAGAATGTGGGATACATTATTGACATTTCTAATATATTCAAAGCTTTACATTCTATTTTATCCTCTCAAGTACACACTATCTACTCCTCCCATGCACAGCACTATCTACTCCTCCCATGCACAGTACTATATACTCCTCCCATGCACAGTACTATTTGCTCCTCCCATGTACAGTACTATCTACTCCTCCCATGCACAGTATTATCTACTCCTCCCATGCACAGTACTGTCTACTCCTCCCATGTACAGTACTATCTACTCCCTTCATGCACAGTACTATTTACTCCTCCCATACGCAGTACTATCTACTCCTCCCATGCACAGTACTATCTACTCCTCCCATGCACAGTATTATCTACTCCTCCCATGCACAGTACTGTCTACTCCTCCCATGTACAGTACTATCTACTCCTCCATCCACAGTACTATCTACTTCTCCCGTGCACAGTACTATCTACGCCTCCCATGTACAGTACTATCTACTCCGCATTTGATGTCCACTCCTGACCAAAATGCTCAGATGATTGCTTCAACTAAGAAACCGTTTTGTTGGTGTTCTTGACTCGCTTCCCTGTAGACTTTCAATGGAAGCTGAAGGTTGTAATTTACTGAAGCAACGCTTAGAGGGACCTGAACTCTCATTTATTCATGTCATGGGAAAGGTGATACGAAGATCACACACACGGTGATACGAAGATCACACACACGGTGATACGAAGATCACACACACGGTGATACGAAGATCACACACACTTTCTCATTGCACGCGCGAACAATACTTCTATCACTCACCATAATCCACTCGAGCCACGAACATCCCAGAGCGGCCCTCGTACCCGCCCTAATCGGAGGTGATAAGCAACCGGCGCCATGTTCTCCTCCGATGGGCGGGGCAGGATTTGCGGATTACCAGGTGGCATCCGGCTTTGGCAGAGTGGCGGCAGCTGACAGTTGGCGGCATAAGGTCGCATTGCATGGTCAGGGTTCGGACACGGAATGCGTCGTTCCTTTGTCAGCAGGAGTTAATGCAACCAGTGCTTTTGACACACCGTCAATTGTAAGAAGTTTGCAGCCAGAACAAAATTTCTAGAAAATCTACTCCCCTAGGTTCTCCTATTTTCAGTTCATTCCTTCGCCGAGACTATTCTTTCATCGCTAGACAAAAAAAAGAGATTCAATTATAACCTGTCACGAGATGAGCACTAAAGATGCGGAAATAAATATATCTCGTAAATACCTATTTTTCATTGGTAACTTTTTAGCGATTTATAAATAATTTTATCATTCGCTAACAATGATAATGTTCTTAATATCGATTTCTTCAAATGGCATTTGTACTATTTTATAGATGATGAAATCGGTCTCATTAATAAGGTCTCATTGACCTTTCCAGATGTCATATTTCCATTTCATCGAGGTATTGTGACTGATCTTTCGTAACTCCACCAAACTTTGCTGCAGGGTATTTTTGGCCCTCACCAGATGCGTTTGCTTCTGTTGACTCTCGCACATGAGGATGATTGGTAAATCCAATTGCCCCGTCCACACCAGCTGCTGACGCACCCGTCGGAGGAGACGCGAGGAGCGCCACATTATGCGCCTAAGAAACTGCCTTGTTATTCTTGAGCGCCGAAGCGTTTGTGGAGACATGCGGTGTGGTTCAAGTAATGCCGGTCAATTTAATGCATTTATTATTTCTATAGGTTTATTTGTAGATGCAGTAGAGTAATTATTGACGTCATTGTAAATTTAATTCTATAACCAGGAAGACATAAATATTTTGTTGAGGAAATATTTTCTATTTCAATTTGTTTCATTTGAAACTAATTTATCGCAGTTTAAATATAAACTTCTCTTGAGTATAATATAGTGAGCAACCCTGGAACGGGATCAAGAATCCCTTTTTGTTGTACTTCAATTTAAATTTTGCAGTACTGCTAGCCCAGCCTAGATGTGGTGCTCAGTTTTAGGTTGCAAGCTGTGGTAAGGCTTCAGCAGAGCTCTTTCCAGCTGTTTCCACTTCTTAACTCAGGGGGGGGGGG
>SDVV010029788.1:0-11762 GCA_016164225.1 Gammarus roeselii | reverse complement strand
ATAAGCATATTCATTTTTGTCTATCGTATCTTTATACCCCCTCGTTGACGGCTACGTCTTTTGTTCATGTAAAATTCAATTGAATTAACAAGAATGTGTATGGCGCTGGCTGCTTGTAAGATAATGCGTTGCTCAAATCACAACTATTAAACGAAATATGTTATTCTGTTTAACAGGTCAACTTTGCGTTACTTAATCAATGCAAACCGACTGTTCAAGCAGAATAGTGTTAATAGTTGGTGATGCATGGCAAAACGTGGTTTGTATTCACTCACATCTGATCAAGCTCAATTACAGAGTGAATTAATGTGCATACCTCATTCTTCTCCCCAAAAATCTTCGTACGAAATTCTGTGTAACTGGATATTTTTTTCTGTTATTACTTTTAGATAATCTGACTTCTGGAAGTTATGTAGATGAAGGTAATTACTTGGAAGGAGTAATAATTTCAGAAATGGAGATTTTTTCCTGTGGACATATTAGTAAGCCTGTCGTTCCTATTCCTTCCTGAAATTATGTGATACACGCATAGCATAATTTGATTTTAGTGAAGTATTTTACCATCCCAGCATTGGTATATATATGTGGCCGACATCGGTCATCATACTGTCTCCGGTGCAGCTATAGCCTTGTATTTTATTGCAGAGAGAGAGAGAGTAACAGAAGCTCACCACAAGATTCACTTCGGAAGGCCGCGTGTTCCACTAACGTGGCGTAGGCCACCAAGCGGTCGCTCTCGGCGTGAACCGTGTCGATGTCACGCTCAGCTTCGCTTTTCTGGGGCACTTTGACGGGTAGACTCTCCTTAACGTCATCCGACTTGTTTCGTGTCTCTGGAAACATATCACGATGAAAAAGTAACCAACCTTGGCTTTGTGTGATCGGGCTACAAATGAGAACTCGAATCATTTATCCATTCTGTGTTTGGTCGAAAGGATCGGCTTCCCTAAACAATGATTGAACCAACGATATTTTCTCCAAAACCGTATGAAAGTATCCAACCAACAGTTTCAAGAAATTAAATCAATTGATCCAAATAATATCTACGAATTATTTAAGGAGGGTAATTTCTATCCTAAAAACAAGCAAGAGTAAGAAACATTCGTCAAGACAATTTCTGATGAGGGATAGGATCGTATGCCCGGATGGGGGATAGGATCGTATGCCCGGATGGGGGATAGGATCGTATGCCCGGATGGGGGATAGGATCGTATGCCCGGATGGGGGATAGAATCGTATGCCCGAATGGGGATAGAATCGTAGGCCTGGATGGGGGATAGAATCGTATGCCCGGGTGGGGGATAGGATCGTATGCCCGGATGGGGATAGAATCGTAGGCCTGGATGGGGGATAGAATCGTATGCCCGGGTAGGGGATAGGATCGTATGCCCGGATGGGGATAGAATCGTAGGCCTGGATGGGAGATAGAATCGAATGCCCGGATGGGGATAGAATCATAGTCCCGGATGGGGGATATAATCGTATTCCCGGATGGGGAGTGCTGACATGGACACCGGAATGACGCTGTTAAGAGCAATAATACAATCGCGCATGGACTACGGAGCCGTTGTCTACGGATCTGCAGCCAAAACTACTCTCGACCCTCTCTCGACCATCGCAAACAATGCTTTGCGTATCACAACCGGCACGTTCCGCTCCACTCCAATCGAACCCCTTAACGTGCTCGCTAACGAACTTCCACTTCCGCTCCGGCGAGACAAACTTTCACTACAATACTACTTTAAGACTAGAAGCCTAATCAACAACCCGGCAATCAGCCACATCACCAACATATCCGATAATGAAATTTTTGCGGCTAAAAAGAATATATGCCTACCGTTTTCCCTACGTGTGGGCAACCTGCTGACCTCGCTAAACACCAATCGGACAGCTATTAAGCCTTCATTTCCCTACCGAATCCTTCAAATTAACACACCAACCTGGATGATCAACCCACCACCGGTCAACCTAGACCTGCAAATGTACCCTAAAGCAACTACTCCAACCAACGCGTACCGGCAGGATTCCTGAGACTACTTGAGGAAGAATATTTGGAGCACCGCCACATATACACTGACGGCTCCAAAACCGCGGACGGAGTGGGAGCCACCGCTGTGTGCGGGGACACCCCACTCTCGGCCACCCTCCCACAAGAGGCCTTCGTGTTCTCTGCGGAGCTTCACGCACTTGAACTAGCCATCTCTATTGCAAAAACACGTCGCTTCCCCAAATACGTCGTATTCTCAGACAGTCTGAGTGTCCTCACCCAGCTTAAAACACTGCACTACGAACATCCCGTTCTACGAAAAATGCAGCACGATCTCTTTGTGATGACCGAGTCGGGTCAGGCAGTGGAATTCTGCTGGATCCCCGGGCACGCGGGAATAAGAGGAAACGAACTTGCGGACTCGCTTGCTAAACTGGCATCTACTCACCAAGAACATTTTTTTGCAATACATTACCGGGACTGGTTCCCTATCATCAACTCTCATATAACATCCCGATGGGATGGGATGTGGCAACAGAGTGGACAAAAAATGCTTTCAGTCAAACCTCAGTCGGAGAATGGGAAACAAAGTTCACCAATAGAAAAGACCAAGTGTTCATCAACCGCACAAATGGATAACTCACAACCACCTGATGGATGTCGACATATGACCAAACGCGCCACCTTGCCCCTGCTGCCACCAAGTGGCTATCAGCGTGAAACACTTACTTTTGGATTGCAACGCACTCGCGGCAGCTCGACGAGCGTTCCTTAATTCCCCGTGCTACCTACAAAGCCTACTCACGGACCCAACCTAACGTAAAAAGCTTATCGCTTTCGGAAAACACACCGGACTCTACGAAGCTGTCTAAATCCCAAACACCTGTGCAAGTGAGGTGGTCTCTCCACCCCATTACGCATAGAGATAACAAACATTTACGAAGATACGCGTTAACTCTTTACTCTCTTGTACGCGCTGGTACGCGAATATGAAACAATTGAAATATATACTGACTACATCTTGACATGACTAACATTCTCGCACGCGAGGCCGTGTGAACTTACCTGAATCAACGACGGTCGCGCCCTACGGGGGAGCCTATTATGACCCACGTTGAGGCTCCTGTGGAAATGAGGCTCAAATCTAATCAAATCCCGGATGGGGATAGAATCGTAGATTCGGATGAAAGATAGAATCGTAAGCCCGGATGGGAATAGAACTTAAATCCCGAATGGGGGATAGAATTGTATTCCCGGATGGCGATAGAATCGTAGGCCCGGTTGATGATAGAATCGTAAGCCCGGATGGGGATACAATCGTAAATGCGGAGGGGGGATAGAATCGTAAACCCGGATAAGGAATAGAAAGTAGACCTGGATGAAGGATAGAGTTGTAAGGATGAGGGATAGAATCGTAGACCGCAAAGGGGATAGAATCGTAGACCCGGATGGAGAGTTGTATCGTAGGCCCGGTTGGGGGATAAAAGTTAAGGTCCCGGCTGGGGATAGAGTCGGAGGTCCGGATGGGGAATGAAATCGTAGACATTTTCTAATTCACATGAATTATTCGATTTCAATCAGCATCAAAAGGTATGGAACTCCCGGCGTGTTTTTGTCCATCTGCAGTTCAATGTATATCATAAAACTTCTGTTGTCAAATTCAACCTAATTACCAGAACTAATCAAACGCTTGTATGAGGCATGTCGAGCGCCGCTACTAGGCCCAAATGTACTCCACCAATAATGTTTCATATAACATTCGTCTATCAGACCACCAATAAGGCATCCACAACTTCAGTGGAACTCATAGAATTGAATTGTGCAGCTTTAAATATTGAATATTTGTGAGATATGTGCCGCTGGTGGCGATGTTATCATAAGGATAAATATAATATATTTGCTCGTTCATTTATGTTGACAGAAACATCTGTAGCGGAATGGTGGTCAATAGAAAAAACGGCACGAACCATATGACGTAAGAGTATATTTTACGTTTAGATACAGATACAGACACTAGGCCGAAATCCCCCAGCAAGGGAGGTGGCCGACGACAAGGCGCACTTCACACTCTCATACACTCACACTCGCACACCTTAGCTCTTTTGCGCAAAAGGGTCCGGCCGGGGACCCCGCAACACATCTCCGGGTCATAAGTGCGGTTCAAGGTCAGTGTCGGCAGCAGGGCCAGACAGCGTGACTGGTTTACCCCTGCCGTGCTTTCCCACCCTAGGCATATCGTTGAGAGACGGGATGGTCGACCATCCCGCCTCTCAACGATAGGCTTAGGGCGAGAAAGCTTATCAGGGCAGCGTCAAAACTCATCCGTTTACTATCATTCTCCACTCACGCCTATCCAGTGCACGCTTTCTCGCTAACTCTACACTCACGTCTCTCCTTCTTAACGCCTGCTTCACACCATCTCTTCATCCAAATTTCGGTCTCCCTCTAGGCCTACGTACACCCGCCTCTGACTTCTACACCTTTTTCACCAATATCCCTTCATCCATCCTCACCATGTGCCCGAGCCATCTCAGAATACGCGAATCAACTCTGTCCTCTAACTTCTTCACCATCCCCGTTCTGATGCGAGCCACGTTGTTAGTGAACCTGTCTCTCAGCGACACTCCAGTCATGCTCCTCAAACATTTCATTTCGAAAACTTTCAACCTTCTTCTCTCCTCTGCTCTCACCCCATAAGTCTCCGCTCCGTACAGCACAGTTGGCACAACGACACCCGCATACAGCCCTCTCTTTGCTTCCATCCCCAACGTGATGCAGCTCATTACGCAAATCCGTGCACCCAACACTTTACACCCTTCCTTCACTCGTGACTTCACCTCAGTTTCCACTAGTTCAGTCTTCTCCACATGGGAGCCTGGATACTTAAAACACAGAACTTCCTTCAGAAGCTCTCCATTTAGGAGGACACTAATTCTGCTCGCATTGACAGTCCTTGAGTATCTCATTACTTTACTCTTACCCACGTTCACTCGAAGCTTCCTCCTCTCACACACTCTACCAAACTCAGACACTAGCCTACATAGCTTCTCCTCCGAATCCGATATCAGGATCGTATCGTCAGCAAGTAGCAACTGGCTCAACTGCCAACTTCGCCCATTCGCTTCTAACAGTTCCAAGCCACGACCCAGCTCACTCGCTTAGACTCACCAGAAATTGTGTCATCGTCCCCCTTAGTAACTCACTCCCTCTCCAGAAACAAATAATTTACCTGTGCGATGTTTGACGGGGATAACCTCACCGCCTTGGCAAGACCCCATCAGGAACAGTTTGGGCTTTTTTGGGAAGCAAGTATTCTTAGCAAACATCTGCAGAAACTCTTTTCTAGGGATTTTCTCCTCTGAAGACAGTACGATGTCTGTTGAATCACCATGTGCCAAGAGGAAACACACGAACGAGTCGTAGATGCCGAGGACTGCTGACTCAGAACACCTCTTGGCTTCAATTTCTATTGTTTCCTTAGTTGGATTCTCTTTGACAACCACTTTATAGCCAAGACGTGTTCCAAATGTATTGGTTATGTTTTGGATTTCTAGTTTTGCTCCCGGTCTTTTTTCTAACACGCAAAAAACCAGACAGTATCCTGCAGGTCGTACCAGAATTTCGTACGTCTCCAGAATTCTGCGCACCTGCTCCAAGTTTCCAGTGCTTCCTTTATGATGGGTACGAATCTTTCTCATATATTCCAACAATCGATCTGTGTACAGAGTGTTGAACATTTTCATTAACTCCAAATAACGGATTATGTAGAAGAAGACCAACTCTTTCATGCCTGGTGTGTCTAGACTGATTGTCTCTATAATCCCTTGGAAATCAGGCATCTCTCTTTCCTCTTTGGAACACTCTTCCCAGAGTGCGCTGACCTGTTCACTGGTCATGAGGTCACAGATTTGGCCCATCACCAGATTCTCATTATTCATGAAAGCCCCTTCAACTTCATCAATGTCTGCCATGCCACATTGTCTCCTGACATTGACTGCCACACTATCAAGACTTGAAGCGTCAAGGTTGAGGTGTTTCATACTCAAATACCAACTCATGAAATCTGACTTCGGCTGCCAATTTTTCTTGTCTGACTTTTCCGAGTAATTCACAAACTTAAATCTATTCATTTGAGATCTGATTAATGCTTTCACTGGATTGAAAGACTGTTCACCAAGTGCTTGCTCAAATACCTCCCTGACTTTTTCCGCAGGAGTTCGAGTTTCCTGAGCCTCCTTCCTTGTTGATTCTCGCTTCCTCTTCACTTTGGTTGCGAGGTAAACTAATTTGACGATGTCAGCTGGAGACATATCTGGAACAGAAAAAGGGTTGAACATGACAAGTAAAAATTAAACGGGTCCATTGAAGTAACCACTCCATTGCTGCCAGGTGGTAAAATTCAATCTCGAAATTAGATGATGGTGGGTCTATACCACGAGATATCAACAAAAAACTGCATATTTCCATCACGTGAAATACTCGCTTTAGCTCATTTGACTGAACTATCTTCTTGAATTGGATTAGTTTTCGTTTGATGGGATTGTAATCTTTGATGGGATAGTAATCGATGATGGAATAGTAATCGATGAGGGAATAGTAATCGTTGATGGAATAGTAATCGTTGATGGAATAGTAATCGATGATGGAATAGTAATTGATGATGGAATAGTAATCGATGATGGAATAGTAATCGATGATGGGATAGTAAGTACTCGTTGCTGCCAATTGTTGGACAAAGCTTCCTTTCCCGTAATGTTCCCCAACTCAGATTTGTGTTGATCAATGTTGATATGAGTTGATAAACATAACAGGAAATTATTACTAGACCTACACATAGCATCATCGTAAGCTAACTCGAGTATTTTGCATTGCATAAATTGCGTGAAAGGCTGTGTTCAATGAATGCAGTTACATAGGATTATTCCAAGTGAAGGAGACTGTTGATATAGAGTGACTTTGTGTGGTGATGCTGCTTGTTACTTGTGAGTATTTCCTAAGATCTCCACCGATGATGGATGAATAGCTAAAACACAGCGAATAATCAGGAGGATACTGAAAGTAGTATTTGAATCGTTTCTAGTATATGTGTGCCTAATCTTATATATTGATTATTATAAATTATACTCAAAAATTGTCAGAGTCAAGGTGAAAATAATTTCCTAGTTTGGAATATAATTCAATATTATTCAAACAGATTAATTTGTATTTCCTTTTCTTCAGTGCGTAATTCCAAATAATCAAAAACGGATGAGCGACCCCGCCTATTGTGTTGGTTTTTGACAACATTCATACAACTTAGCATTATAAGGTGGACGTATGAAAATACTTTATAGTATTTGATTGAAACTAACGGGGTGACACGAGAGTTGCATCGCTCTGCCTGAGAGTTGCATCACTCTACACGAGAGTTGCATCACTCTGCACGAGAGTTGCATCACTCTGCACGAGAGTTGCATCGCTCTGTACGAGAGTTGCATCACTCTGCACGAGAGTTACATCACTCTGACGAGAGTTGCATCACTCTACACGAGAGTTGCATCGCTCTGCACGAGAGTTGCATCGCTCTGTACGAGAGTTGCATCGCTCTGCACGAGAGTTGCATCGCTCTGCACGAGAGTTGCATCACTCTGCTCGAGAGTTGCATCACTCTGCACGAGAGTTGCATCACTCTGCACGAGAGTAGCATAACTCTGCACAAGAGTTACACAAATCAGCACGAGAGTTGCATCACTCTGCACGAGAGTAGCATCACACTGTACGAGAGTTGCATCACACTGTACGAGAGTTGCATCACTCTGCACGAGAGTTGCATCACTCTGCACGCGTGTTGCATCACTCTGCACGAGAGTTGCATCACACAGCACGTGAGTTGCATCACACTGCAGTCATTGAAATCGTATTACGAGGGCTATTTCGTGCATGAGAAAGCAATGCCCTTGCAATTAGCAAATTCAAAAATTTAAGGTTTATTTCGTCATCCACAAGCTGGAAGAATGCCGGCTAGATTGATGATCGAAGTAGAATGGACAAGAATTAATTTTGAATCATAAAAAAACAAGGACGCAGTTCATAGTGCAATCACCGTCCACAGAAAGTCCTTCGATGTCAAGATTGTCCGGAGAAGGAACATTGGGAGGCTGATGACATCCGGGAGAGTTCAGGACGGTTGTACTCGTAGAAACTGACGTGTTATCCGAGCCGTCGTTTCTCGTACCTCGCTTGGACACCCCCAAGTGTTCTGCTATTTGCGTGACAGAATCTTTCAAGTCATCAACGGATTTCTCCAGTTTTGTAATCCTAACTTCATTCGTATTGGCTGTAGCGTCGATGTTGCTAGGGTTTGGTGTTTCCTGCCGATGATTCCCCGAGGTGGATGGCAGGGGTGAGTGATCTAATGCCTCTAACCGCCTGGAAGAAGATCCAGGTGGCCGTTTCTGGCTCTTCCCACTCTGCGGTGAGTCACGCTGGCGCAGAGATCGCTTGACTGGGGGTTCTTCAAGTCTTGACGTGCGATTCGAGGCTCGTTTGGGCGGCATTTTTCTGAAATATTACATTTCATTTAAACATTTAACATGATAAAATATATTGTTCTTTACTGACAATGGTGCTTATCATTGAGCTTACGGCTTAAAGAAGCGTTACTTAAAGTAAAGTTAACTCGCATTAATGATATAAACAGCTTTCATGAAATAGAGTCAAATAAGTTTTCCGTTTGGCTTGTGAACAATTTAAAATTTTAGCTTCTGCTTTAAATTAGTGTTTTACAAACCGACACAAAAAATTATCGCGCAATATCAGTCCTGTAAAGCTTATAAAGAAGTATATTATGCTTTACTCATTTTGTCTCAAGTAACCTATTCAGCCAAAATCAATTTGGTTTTCAGGAATACAGAGCATGCTCTATTAAAATTTGCTGGAGACGTTGTTGATGGGTTTGATAGTGGGAAAGTCACCGTTGCAATTTTTATGGATCTTAGCAAAGCTTTCGATTGCGTGAATCATGAGATTTTGATTGCAAATTTACAGCATGATGGAGTTGTGTCCATTGATGAAAGCTGGACAAAAAGTTATCTTCATGACAGAAAACACCTAGTGAGTTGCAATAAACAATCATCAATAGTCAGTGCGCTAAATATAGGAGTACCGCAAGGGTCGATCTTTGGGCCTTTGCTTTTACTTATATATATCAATAACATTGTAAACACTAGCGACAGGTTACCCTCTGTACTTTTTTTGCGGATGATACTAAGTATATTCGACTGGGAAAACCCTCAATGATACTATTACTAAAATGAATTATCAATTGGTTCATATTTCAAACTGATTTACATCCAACAGGCTGACGCTAAATGTCGACAATACGCAGGTCATGATATTTTCTAGGAGAATAATACCCATTCCTAACTCATAAGTCGAATTGAACGGTCATCTGGTTGCATATGTATCAAAAACAAAGTTTCTCGGCGTAATAGTAGATCAGAGTTAACTGAAAAGATAACGTCTCATTTGTTGCCGGGAAATTATCCGCATCGCGTGGCATCCTTTACAAAATAAGAAATTATCTTACGACTGCTGCTAAAAGTCTTTTGTACTATAGCCTTATTCTTCGTTTTCTAACGTATTGTGTAAACCTATCGTTCCTAGTCAAAAGCGTGTCATCAGAACACTATCACATGCTAGCAGACGTGACTACACGCTGCCTCTCTTTTGTCAATGGAATATTCTCCCACTGTGTCACATCATTAACTTTTCCGTTGCGGTGTTTGTCTACAAAGCTGTGAATCATTTAACTTACATCGATAACACTTTTTTCAATAGAAATAATCATATGCTTGATCTTCGTAACAATGTGGATTGGAAAATTCTCCGAAACTTGTCAACACAGCCCCAATTTTTTTTTGTAATTCGCAGCTGCTAAAACCTGGAATTCGATTACCATAGCTACTAGGACGGTGAACTAAAATTATACCTGATTGAACTTGTCCGTGCAGAAATTCTTGAATTGTAATTTACTTCCACTATTCCACTATTCAATTTACCATGTCAACTATTTATGGTTCATCAGTTTCATTTTATAGATACCGTACCTTCATTCTATTTTTTTCACGTTCCCCATGCTCAAATTTCCAATTATCTTGTTCATGTAGAAATCCGTCCATTTATTGTACCCATCGATTATGACTCATTGATTTTTTTTTTCGTGCGCATATGTTAACATGTCATGCTAGCTATGCATTTAGTTTCAACTTGGTGTCATCGTACGCCAATCAGTGTGTGAGTAATGTAATAGACAACCTCATGTCGGAAAATCTCTGTTGTCAAGTTTTTTAGTAAATGTCAGTTGAAATATTAACAAGTCATGATAAAGTAAACGTCGATACTTACTTAGGTTAGTTTTCTTGAAATCAATGTTCCAATGTAACGTTTTTATCTGTCTCGGCATATTAGAACGTGGAGAGTAGAGAATGTTCTTCAACGATGTCCACCGATTGGTCCTTTCTCCTCAACCTTAGTTAAAAGTTGATATTAAATTCATCTAAGTAGCAAATGTTGTCTTCAGAACTGCTTACGCTGACGAAGATTTGGTAAGTATTATCTGTGTATTCTGATAGTAATTATCCCGAAATAAATTTTAAATCCCTAAAATGTTAGGAACATATTTTAGCTCCTGCTTTTAACTAGTGTTTTATACCTACAATGTTAGGAACATATTTCAACTCCTGCTTTAAACTAGTGTTTTATACCTGCAATGTTAGGGACATATTTTAGCTCCTGCTTTGAAGTAATGTTTTATACCTTCAAAGAACCTTGTGGTGTGTAGTAAAGCACGGCAGGGAGCGCAGATGTTATGAACCTGAGACCCAATGTTGATGTTGTCAATTGATGTATAGTATGTATGAATAAACGTACCGCTGTTTTCTCGTGGTATGTAGGGTAGCATTGCAGTTGGCGATAAGCAGATATGGAGGTTACTAGTAACAGATACGAGGTTATAGGAAGGAGACTATTAGCAGATAGGGAGGTTATTATTAACAGATAGGGAGGTTATAGGGAGGTTTCTATTAGCAGATAGGGAGGTCATTATTAACAGATAAGGAGGTTTTTATTAACAGATAGGAAGGTTATAGGGAGGTTTCTACTAGCATATAGGGAGGTTATAGGAAGGTTACTATTATTCTAAATTCCCAATCAGTTTTGTGGTTCCCAGTCAGTACTGTGTCCCAAATCAACACCGATTTCCAATCAGTACTGTGATTCTCAATCGGTACTGTGATGCCCAATCAGTAGTTATTCCCAATCAGTGCTGTGATTCCCAATCAATACTGGAATTTTATAATCAGTATTGTTATTCCTAATTAGTAATGTGAATCAGTATACTGTGATTCCCAATCACTATTACAAGTACTGGGATTGCTGAGATTTGGTCACACGAGTTCTTCACCACATGAGACCAGCAGAGCAGCCTGGCGAGTTAGGCGCTCACCACATGATGCCAGCAGAGCAGCCTGGCGAGCTAAGCGTCTTCACCACATGAGGCCAGCAGAGCAGCCTGGCGAGTTAAGCGCTCACCACATGATGCCAGCAGAGCAGCCTGGCGAGCTAAGCGTTTTCACCACATGATGCCAGCAGAGCAGCCTGGCGAGCTAAGCGTCTTCACCACATGATGCCAGCAGAGCAGCCTGGCGAGCTAAGCGTCTTCACCACATGATGCCAGCAGAGCAGCCTGGCGAGCTAAGCGTCTTCACCACATGATGCCAGCAGAGCAGCCTGGCGA
>SDVV010029787.1:0-11762 GCA_016164225.1 Gammarus roeselii | reverse complement strand
AACACAAAGCACCAACCGTGACAGCCAGTTGACTAAAGGCAGACTTACCAACTAGGGAGTCAACACTGCCAACAGAAGTTATCCTATCATGTTGGCTACACCTGCACTGAATGCAATGATAAGTAATTGCACATCCTTCTTCCTCCAGAAGTCCGTCAATCACACCTCTCTTCAGACCCACACACTCTGAGACTGGGTGAAAAAAAACACCACAGTCATGACATTCAATAGACTTTACAGTCAAGCAGCATCCACAAAAAGCACCAAGTTCCCTTGAATTATCCGAGCCATCACCAGCCTCATCCTTCGCAGAACTGCTGCCCCAAACACCAGCAACAACCTGCCCACCAAGCACCCTGAAAGCACCAAAGTCAAGGCAGTCATTGAGCACAACGCAAGGTGAGTTTGGCGTTGATTCCTCCTCTTGCCGGATCCCGTCCTTCTCCAGCAGGATCTCGTCGCTTTCTACAACCACAGCACCAGGATAAGGTGCCGCACCAATAGCTGCGCCAGACTCCTTCACAGGTGTTGAGGAAGCAGCCATACCCGGAGCTAGCCGGTCAACATCCCCAAAACTGGCACCGGCCAGCTGTGAAGGCCAGGGGTGCAGGAGGGCTGAATTCATCGGCAGCACCAGGTCATAACGCTTGTTATAGCCAACAAACTGAATTGTTAATTCAAACTTTATCCAATCGACTTTTTCTATGATGCTCTTGAAGAAGCCTCCCGCTCTCTCATCAACACCTCCACAAACGTACCTTTCTTGAAAAGGACTCCTGACCTGTAGCAGTTTGTTGCTTTGGATCTCATAATAATGAGGAAATCGCTCAACTCATCCTCACGGCAGCGAGCAGTCAACCTCCTTGTTCGATCAGCTTGGATGCTTGGAGCCATGGATTTTTTTTTTTTTCAGATTTTTTTCAACACAAACACTTCCTGTTTCAGTTGTCTTGCAGTAACATATGCTTGAGCAAGTTTGCAGTTAATAATCAGTTCACAATTGGTGCAGTAAAACGTGGTAGAGGGAACAGTGAAAATTGCTGGGTCAGCCTTAGAAGCAGTTATTATGTGGCACGGGAGCGTTAAGACACAAATTCCAAGCGTTAAGACACAAATTGATGTTTTGTGTCTTAACGTTAAGACACACGTGATGTTTTTAACTGCCTTTATTATTTGTACTATGCATTGTATGCAAAAAACATGCCATCAGTTATTATGTGGCACGGGAGCGTTAAGACACAAATTTAATAATCATCCATCCACCCCAACAATTCATCTATAAAATGAATAAATTTAATAATCATCCATCCACCCCAACAGATCCTACAACAACACACAGACACCTACAATAGTGTAATTGGACTACCATCCCAACTTCCCCCTAATCATGTGTTTCTATTTTCACAGAAGAAGCAGAACTTAGCCTGATCACTAATTTTGCCATTGCGTCACCAGTTGAATTATTGCCTGGAGCTGAAGTTGTAATCATCATTTGGCTGTAGGACCAAAGCAGGACTGACCACTTGTTGGCAGCGCGCTGTGCACCTGACTACAAGGGTGAGTGCTGTGTGTCAACTTGTGGATGGTTCCTGAAGGCAGTATTTGTCTTGATGCATTATTTTGCTTCGATTATTTCTGTGAGGTTAAATGCTCAAAATTTTAGGGATCTTCTCATTTTTAATTTAGAAAAAAAAAAGTTTATTCATTCAAAGCAACTTGTTACTTCAGAAGACAGTATCTCACCATTGCAGCCCCCCACAGCCCCGCCAACAGGGCACGCAGGCATGGGAGGAAGTACACCTCAGTGCGCCAGCAATCAAATGAACAGCACGGTACATGCACTGCAGCTGGTAGCTGGTTGGAATGGGCTCAATAGGTCCAACAAAAATTAAACAACAAAGAGGGTCAACAACAACAAAGACAGCAAAACTCATACAACACTGCCCCCAATTCCTCTGCCAGGGCCTTCTTGAAGCAGTGAAGTGAATCACACTGCACCACATCAGGGGGCAGCCAGTTCCAAATCTGCACACAGCGAGAATAAAAGAATCTGTGTTTATAGTATGTCTGACAGCAAGGAACCACCAGCTTGAAAGAATGCCCACGTGTGCCAACATCCGGAGCTCTCTTAAACAGAGTAGACAAACCTAAATCAAAAGAACAATAAAAAATCTTCCAACACTTCACAATATCTGAATGCAACAACCTCCCCCTCACAGAAAACAACTGCATTGCTTTGAGCCGCTCACCATAGTCCACTCCACCCAGCCCATCAATCTCCCTGGTCCACCTCCTCTGCACAGACTCCAACAATCTCAGATCCCCCAAATATCCCACTTTCCACACAAATGAGCAGTAGTCCAAGATGGGTATTATATGAGTAATAAACAAAGAGACCATGAAAAAGAACTCCTATTGACAGTAGAGCGGAGCAGACTGGTCGCCAGAATAGAAGCCTTTCTTACCACACTCCTCACGTGGAGATGGAACTGCAGCCTCGAGTCAACAAGCACTCCCAGGTCCCTGAAGGAATCAATAAGCTCAAGTACCACACTATTCAAATTATAAGCAGTTCTATCATCAATCTGCCCCAATTCAAGACGGCCCCTGTAGAAACGCATCCAAGACACACTTGTCAATTTTCAATGAGAGATTCCATGACAATGACACAGACTGCACCAAATTCAGATCCCTCTGCAAGGAAGACACACCTAGGCAAACTGCTTGTACATCGCGGGGGAAACTCAAATAAAGTATGAAGTCGTCAGCAAAGACCTTCCACTTACAAACCACACCTGCTGCAACATGATTGACATATAGCAGGAACAAGAGCGGACCCAGACCAGAACCCTGGGGCACACCACTTGTCACCTCTCGGATGTCCCTGACAACTCCCCTCACAGGAACACACATTCGCTTCCCTATCAGAAAATTATGAATCCAATCCAACAGTCCATCCGGAATACCCACACATTTCAGTTAGTCCAACAAAACCGAGTGACTGACCACATTGAACGCTTCAGAGAAATCCAGAAAGACCACATCAACAACCATCCCTTCATCTACACGATCAGCAACCTCACCATAAGTAAGCAAAAGTTGGTCTTCAGTGCTCCTTCCCATCCTGAAACCAAATTGACCCTCAGACAAAATGCCAGAATCTTCCAAAAAAGATACCAACTGGGACACAATAACCCACTCCAGAACCTTACAGCAAACAAAAGTAAGACTCACAGGTCGGTAATTGAGAGGGTTACTTCTTGAACCAGACTTGAATAATAGGAACACGAGATTCCTTCCAGGCCTCGGGTAAAACTCCCAGGCCCAATGATTTTGCCAAAATCAAAGACAAGGGCAACAACAGCTGCCAAGAACATGACTTCAAAACACCAGGGTGAATGCCATCAGGTCCAGGGGCAGAAGATGAGTCTAAACCCCCCAGAACTTGGGAAACTAACAGTCTAGTCACACAAATCCCGCTAAATTTTCCTGGAAAAAACTGATGTGGGGAAGGGACAGCAGGATCAGCATCCACAAAAACAGACAAAAAAAAAGAGTCTACAAACAGCTGACTTATGTCTCTCTGACCAGCAACAACCTCACCAGATGGAAGCTTCAGAAGACCAACAGGAGGACAGCTCTTCTTTCTTCCTCTGATATAGGAGTGAAACATTTTGGGAGTAACAGAAAAGTTATCAGCTAATTTTTGATCACGGACTCTGGCTGTAGCGTGAAAAATTTCTGTACTAAAAAATAAGCCCACTAAATCTCAGCAAGGAGGCTAACCCCTCCTCATGCTACCGACCAAGCTCCCCCTCAAAAGCTTAAACCGCGCCCAAGCCCTAGATCTACTGGTCATCAGTTCCCAAGGAGGGCCCCGCAACCAGCTTGGTCGTGAAGCAGTCTCGAGTAGAAACAAACTTGTCCACAAGTGAATGGACAATTGACAAACCAACTATAATTCTCCTCCACAGTGCCATGCAGAAACTCATAATGCCAGTCAATACCCTCTTAAACCTCTCTCATGCTCTTGTAATCAACAGGAGACCACATAATTGATTTCAAACTTGAATCCCCTGCAACATCATTCATCTGAAAGATATACTCCACCAAGACAGGGGCATGGTGGCCTACAGAAGAAGAGGCAAAACTGCCACAGAAGACACCCAATCCTCCTCCTTAGTCAACACCAGATCAAGAATGCTACCCAAATCAACAAAAGTACCTTCCCTCACCCACCGAGTGAGTCCAAAAAGAACGGAACAATCAAGAAACTGGGAATCAACGGGAGGGATATAATTATTAAAAACGTCTGCAGACCAATCCAATGATGGCAAGTTAAAATCCCCAAGAACAACAACCTCTTTGCCAACACCGAACTCCATCAAGAACTCAATCAGTTTAGCATTCTCCTCAGCTGAGTAGGAGGGGAGGTGGTAGGCCACCACAATCAAGGAGGGAAATGGCAGCAACATTGGGTATAGTCACCTCAATTGGAACAAACTTTAAATTGTTTGCAACCTACAAACAGACTCCATGCTACTTCACCTCCCCCACCACATCCCCCTCACCAGCTGAAACCCTGGCAAATCAACAAAGGATGAGGACACCAAAGAAGTCAACCACCACTCGCACACACCTACCAACTGCAGATCTCACTGCTGCACCATCTGACCAACAAAAGGGACCTTATTCATCAGAGAATTCAAATTGACACAGCACAACCTCAGACAGAAGAAATCCATCTGCAAAGACCAACTAGCTAGCTATATATTACATCATGACTCCGTGGAGAACCAATATCTATCATTAGTCATGTATTTATTGGTAATATATTAGCAGTTAATACTTTAATTGAAAGAAAGACAAAAACAGAGAGAAGAAATGATATAAACGATTAAATGAAGCAGCAATGAATGTTTTTTTTCTGACGATCAAAGAAAAAAAAATTATAGTGCACACAAAAGCTGATGGATTGAAGCAATACTCAATCCAACAATTGTCAGCTACAGCATAGTAATTACACATGAGGCAAGCTGCTAATTTGTAGCATAGTACGCCAAATTAAATAAAAATAAGGTTATATTTAAAGCACAATACAGTACTGCAGGCTGCTAATTGTTTTCATAATATTTAGCTTTGATAAATTGCTGATTTGAGGTATAATATTCATTAAAAATAAATCTATCAGTTGTAGCATAAAGTTGATTGCTATCATAAATAATTCTGGCAATTATAGTTAGGAGCTCTAATAAATAGCTATGCTGTTCTGGTAGTAATAGCATAAAATTAGTAGCAATAGCGGTAATAATTTGATAAATAGTTAGCTAGGTTTGAATATAACAAATATATATGGCAGTTGTAGCATAATTAACAGATGAGATGATGCCATCAGTAATAATGAGCTATGTGAACATAAAAACCATTGTTATCAGGAAAGTAGTGCAATGATAAGCAGCTGTTATCAAAGGTCAATTTATTGTAGCTAGCTACATCATATAGCTGCATGATTTCTACCAGCAAATTGCAGTAGTTACAATTTGATTATTTGTTAATTGAATAATATTTTCATCTGGTAACCATTAGAGCAGCGATATTTTTCTTTAGTAATATACAATATTTGTACATAATAACCAGTGCACAATGATTGAAACAAATGAATTTAAGTAGTTGATTGTACAAGTCATTAAATTAGGTGCTGTTATATTAGGGTATTATAATATTATTACCATTCCATAACCTGGAACCCCTTTAGGCATATCATTGGGATTTGATATTTTGAGTTTGCATGATCCTTGCTTCTAGTTATTTTATGACTAGAAAGAAGTGGATCCTTGATTCTGATAATTTACTACTTTAAAGAAGTATCTTCAAATTTGGAATTAAAGCTGAAGAAAAAGTTTTTTGCATAACAACGCAAGGTACTGGCCTAATTGATCCACTATATGATTACTGCTTCTTGTGTTTGAGGGGCTAGATTCCTGGAGTGCTAACTGGGAATTCATATTATTGAAAAGCAAAAAGATAGTAACTCTGTAGTGGTCCCACAACAATGACATGTACGTATAGTGTCTGAGTCTGGAGGTCTCTCTGGGGATGAAAAAGATATGGTCATTAATGCAGACAAATATACATCTAGAAAAGTACAAATTAAGCCGCGTCTCACCTCTATTTCAACGGGAGACCACATTATATTAAGGGTCTTCTTAGTCTCAACTGTCACTCTAAAATAATGATATTTTGAAGACTGGTAATCATCCTACCAGATCAAGCTTTGACAACATGAGCAAGTGCTCTATGATTGCAATATAACTTTACTATAATAATGCTTGCCTCTATTCAAATAAAACACAAACTCCTAACTAATGAATCCCAGTATTGCACTCACTTTTGTCCTATTTATAGCCACACTTGGGTCAACAAGTGGAGTAGGTGAGCGCAAGGGCCCTACTAATGATGAGGCCAGTGACAGCAGCTGGTACAAATCAGACAAGTGGCACTGTATCAATCTGATAACAAGCAGTTTACCTGTAACAGAAACAGATACACATGTTAAGGGAAAATGCTGGGGTGAAGATAACACCCCATAACATAACCCCCCACCAAGTGTATTGCCAAATACACTAAATTCAAAAGAACCTCTGCCACCACCAAACCAGCATCATATAGCGTCGACCGGGGTGACTCCCCGCAGTCCGAAACGCGGGGTGACTGCTCGCACCCCCCTTTTAAGCACCAAGACGTCGGAAATGTCACCGTTTGACTACGGGGCTTGAAAGAGGTCTTTGTTAGTAGGTATCAGCTACTTATAGAAATTTGATACGCGCACAGAATTTATGAAAAATCGTCAATGTGAAGGAGTGTTTTTCAGGTCCCCAAAAATTTTGGTTTGGAAAAATTGACGTTCTGCAAACTTTGATGCTGTGACTAGAGTTTCCATTGGATTAGGGCCAAATTTGGTGGTGATACTTGGAATATGGTGTAGTTCGTTGCGTAAGAAGGATTTTGGGAAAAAATGTAAACTTTTGTAGATATATACAAATATACAACTGCGGGGAGTCACCCCAGGTGAAAAAAAAATCAGGGGTGACTCCCCGCACCTATTTTGTTATTAAATATTTTTGTTTTACTTCATTGAAAAGTAATCAAATGCAATTCTACACACATATGATGATATTTGGAAGTTAATGACCCACAATAATGACACCACAGCTAATTTCAATATGCGTAACTAATTTTATGATGACCCAAATTTTTCAACACATGCTGACATGTCTAGGCCTAAGTGTTAACTTATGTTTAATGCTCAGGAACTAATTTTTTCATCACATTTTCATATCAAGACAACAATCCCTTACCTAGCATGACTTGTATTCATGTTAATGCAATAAGTTTGCTATAGAATTGACAAAATACATTTTTTACATGTTGTATCATAATATTAAAAAGATTGTTTTATGTAATATTTGCTCATTTACTGATACTTCAGGGTCATAATTAGTTTAGGATGTGGAGAAATGACTTCCAGTAATGTTAGATTGCAATTATTGGAGAAAAACTTCATTTCCGGCGTCAAAATCGGGAAAAAAATCCTTCGACAGTCGGGTATGACGGCAGCAAAAGACGAGCATTAGAAACACCTGTCACAGCCGCAATATTTACCTTAAAATTTTATTTTAAGCAACTGATATATACTAATATAGGCACGTTCTATCTATTGGTACTCTCAAACTTTCAATTCACGTTTCAATTATTGATATATGGGGGGTGCGGGGAGTCACCCCGTTCGGTGCGGGGAGTCACCCCCAATTTGGGGTCATAGCTCGCCGCACGGTTTTTTGTAAATAACTTTTTTTTGATTAACGATAGACTGTTGAAACTTATGGTGCTTCATGGTCATAATAGTAGCAATACACACCGTAAATACGAAGTTTCTCGGACGGTACTTTTTGAGTTATTTCAAAGTATGCGCAAAATGCGGGGAGTCACCCTGGTCGACTCTACACCAGGTAACACATGTAATCAAATTATGAGCTAATGGTGCTTCAAACAGCAACTCATTCTCTCTACTGTTTAATTACAACAACACTTTATTTCAATGAAAATACATACTGTCAATAATATTTAGAAAAGCTACATGCCTATGAGATACGTAACATTGAAGCAGAGTTGCTGACAAACCGCAATATATACTGCCTATGAGGGAAGACCATAGGCTAAACTGGTAGTTCAGGAACTTGATATCATCACGATGGAGACAACTGCTGGCTCAGAGGAGATGACAACCTCCCAATGCAGAAGCAACACGCAGATTGAAGCCATAGCAAAGTGTGTATTGTGTAACTGTAACATATATTTACATATAATAACAATAACTTTTACAGTGCACCAACTATGCACCTACTTAACCCTAGACACCTAGGAAACAATAATACAAATAATATACATGATTACTCAGACTGGCCACAATGCCATAACAACACCAATGTGTTTGTCTTGCAGTCATTGTATAAACTTATCAACTTATACCATTCAACTCATATTTTCGTAACAGTTTTCACCGTCAAATGATTTTTTTCAAACCTTTTCTATGATAGCGTCGACCGGGGGTGACTCTCCAAGGTCGGCAACACGGGGTGACTGCCCGCACCCCCCTTTTGGGCACCAAGACGTCGGAAATGTCACTATTTGACTACGGAGCTTGAATGAGCAGGTCTTTGTTAATAAGTATCAGCTACTTATAGAAATTCTATACGCGCACACAATTTATGAAAATCGCCTAAGTGAAGGTGTGTTTTTCAGATCCCTGATAATTTTGGTTTCGAAAAATCAACATTCAGAAATCTTTGATGCTGTGTCTAGAGTTCCCATTGGATTAAGACCAAATTTGGTGGTGATACTTGGAATATGATTTAATTTGTTGCATAGGAAGGATTTTAGAAAGAAATGTAAACTTTTGTAGATATATACAAATATACAACTGCGGGGAGTTGCCCCAGGTGAAAAAACGATTGGGGGTGATTCCCCGCACCTATTTTTTTAATAAATATCTTTGTTTTTCTTCAATGAAAAGTAGTCAGATGCAACTTTTTGCACATATAATGACATCTGGAAGTAAATGACCCACAATAATGACATCACAGCTCATTTCAAAATGAGTAACTAATTTTATAAGGACCCAATGTTTATAACACATGGTGACAAGTCTAGGCCTAAGAGTTAACTTATGTTTAATGCCCAGGATCTATATTTTTCATCATATTTTCATATCAAGATAACAATACTTTACCTAGCATGACTTGTATTTATGTCAATGCAATAAGTTTGCTATAGAATTGACAAAATACATTTTTTACAAGTTTTATTGTATTACTAAACAGAATGTTTTTTCATAATATTTGCTTAATAACTGATACTTCAGGGTCATAATTAGTTTAGGAAGTGGAGCAATGACTTCCAGTAAAGTTAGATTGCAATTATTGAAGAAAAAATTAGTTTCTTGCAGCAAAATCGGGAAAAAAATTCTTCGACAGTCTAGTATGACGGCAGCAAAAGATGAGCATCAAAAACACCTGTCACAGACATAATATTTTACTTACCATTTTATTTCAAGCCACTAATATATACTAATACAGGCATGCTCTTTTGATTGGTACTCTCAAACTTTTATTTTGCATTTCAATTATTGATAAATGGGGGGGTGCGGAAAATCCCCTTCAATTGGGGGCCATAGCTCGCCTCACGTTTTTTCCTAAATAACTTCTTTTTGGTTTATGATAGAATGTTGAATCTTACGGTGCTTCATGATCATTATAGTAGCTATACACACCGTGAATAGGAAGTTTCTCAGCCGCCTACTTTTTCTACTTTTTGAGTTATTTCAAAGTTTGCGGAAAATGCGGGGAGTCACCCCGGTCGACGCTATTTAGAGAAACGACCATATCATCAAGTGCTATAACCCGGTCAAAGCAAAGCCAACCTTAATTATTAATAATAAAAGTTGCAACAACAGTACAAGACAAACAACCTAAATACCTGTAAATAGCTAATGCCTTGATAGCTGTCATGATGCTAACAGCTATACACCCATAAAGGCGAGAAGTTATACCTTTCCACAAAGCATCATTTGGACAACATCTAATACCAATCAACAGCATCTAAAAAAAAGGTTGCTCTGCTGTAACTTCAAGGACAGAAGTGTGAGCGGTAGTTAAACTTCAAAGCTCTGCCCAGCTAAATTCTTCCAGTAGGTAACAGTTCAGGGAACTATGCTACTGTCCGTTACCCATGTGAACTTGCTGGGCACAACAGCGCTACAAATATGACGTCAACGTGACTCTCCGCACATGGATCAAAAGACCACTGGGCTTCTGAGATAGCTGTCCACTAACTCTTGAACAACAGTGCTTGGAACTATGCTGCAATCTGTTGTCAAGAGCAGCCAAAGGCTGGTAACATATCTTGCCATGGATGAAGCTAAAAAAAAACTCAAAACATGTCAAAGAGACCACAATAGAAGAAGTAATATAAAGAAAAGATGCTCTATCTTCAATATATACTATGTCATTCTACAAGTTTACTCCTGTACTTTTAGGTAACTTAGTTCACTATTGTACCATGAATCAATCATAGAGGACAGGAAAAAACAAAGACAAAGCCAAATCTATTAGAAAAAAAAATCTTCTTTAATCTATATTCTAATGTACCAGACTTAACATTAGGAAGATCATCTGCAGTGCCCAGCAATCTAGTAATTCGTCTAGGAGTAGAGAACAGGTTAGAAAAAATAGGTGAATCAGTAATTATACCAGACACCTCTGTGTCAACGGAATCTTCTAGGTTCAATTGAGTCACTCGCCATGTAAAACGGCAATGCCAAGTATGTCCAAGAAACAGTCTTATTCCCAAATGCTGTAATATTTTCCCTAACTTTTTCTAACTGACCACTCAAAATTCTGAGTGCTTCTAATTTAGCTGATGATCTGGCAATGCTGTCATCCACTCCAAATACAACAAAGCTCTGCTCATCAGCCTGGGACAAGGGTGCTGCTGGTGACTGGACATGAATGTTTCTACCAACTTCCTTTGCACAATCTCCTGTCTCTAACAATACAGTTAGTGAATGAACTACTCTATCTTACAACACTTCACTAACACTTAGGAATTGATCTAAAAATTGACAATAATTAGCAATATCTTGATTTTCCTGCTCTAGACGGGTGATTTTCCTTGCTCTCTGAGGGTTGCTGTTGGTGGGTGTTGTAGTGAGTCAAGAGAGGTGGTTAGTGGTGTGCCACAGGGTTTTGTGCTGGGCCCTGTGCTATTTCTGATCTATATTAATCACATTACAAATGGAGTGCTATGTTCTTTTAAGGCATTTGCTGACGACTACAAGCTGTACCTTCGGTACAAGAGGGTGAAGGAGTCAGCGGTTGCTGGTGTGTCGAGTCTGCAGTCGGATTTGGATACAGTTGGCGCAGTTGCCTTGTCTTGGAACTTGAGGCTGAACTCGGAGAAGTGCGTGGTGTTGAGGTTTGCTCGTGGGTTTGCCGAGTGGACTGATGAGAATCCACTGGCTCAGTACTTCTGGAATGGTATTCCATTGAAGTTTGTTCAATCCCACAGGGACCTTGGTGTAGTGGTTGATGTAAAACTGAAATTCCACCATCATGTCAGAGAGGTGGTGGGTAAGGCTTCCGGATTGGCCAGCAGCCTGCTGAGATCCACAGTTTGTCGTAGTCCTCACTTCATGGTGTCCCTCT
>SDVV010029786.1:0-11762 GCA_016164225.1 Gammarus roeselii | reverse complement strand
TATATTAGTAAATGGTGCCGTATTAGTAGTAGATTAGATAAGAGTAAGGTAACAAAAACGAGCACGAGTGCTCATGTCGAGTTGTTTCCTAGTAGAAGTAGTAGTAGTAATATATTAGTTAATAGTAGGGAGATAAAACGAGCACGAGTGCTCATGTCGAGTTGTCTCTCCTGAAAGAAGTGAAAAGAGAGTGGGGGATAGTCATTGAGGCTTAAGAAATTTACGCACACATACAGAAAAAGGAAGGTTGTAAGGACAGAAAGGAGAAGGACCACCACTACTGTCTCCACCGGAACAAACTTCCAGCGGAGGTTGTAAACAACAATACAATCGAAACGTTTAATTCGCGGCTCGATAAGTTCTACATAAATCGCCGATAAATAGCAAAGCCGTACCATTTCCTGTTGTTATAAATAAACAGAAATAGCACACAAAGCTCTCTTAGACATTCTACTGCAAAACTAATCCTCTTGCTATCAAAAGGCCACCTAGTTTAGGCTGATAGGCCTTTCAGACGTTCTACTCCAGAAATAACCCTCTTGCTATCAAAAGGCAACCTAGTTTGGGCCAATAGCCCTATTGTTGCCTTCCTTCACTTGTGAACACTTGTAAATCTACTACCACCACCCCACAATACTACCAGGGGCATTTCAGCCACGGAGAAGAATAGTAGTAGTAGTAGTAGTAGTAGTATTCCTGGGACGGGCTAAAGAGACCATTCTAGTAGGATTCCAAAACTGGATTTGCAGTAGAGCCAGCCCAGTCTAGAATAGGGGGCTCATCGTTCATGGGCGACCGGAGGCTGAAGGCTCCAACGGAGGTTGTTGCAACTTTGCGGCAATAGTCCTAACGCCACATTTTCTTAGTAAGAGGAGATCAGTCTCTCAGTGTTCGTCGAGGCAGTTTTTAAATGTGTTCACGTTATTACTAAACGATACCAAATTGTTGGTATCTTCATTGGAAAGAAGTTTTCGGCCACAGCTGTTCTGAATGGTTTTAGCTGCAGTTAAAAGTCCATCATTTTTTGTTCCTTGTGTTATAATCTCAATCAAAGAGACCCTCAGTGGCTCATCCAAGTCCGTTCAGATTATTAGAAGGTTTCTTTTAACTGACCTCTGAGTCGTCTTCTTTTAGGTGATATCAATTTAAGTTCATCGAGTCGATGCGAATGTCTTATTTCTCAGTTTCGGAATCATTTGTGTTGCTCGGTGCTGAACACGTTTTCATTTTGTTAGTATCCCCTCTCATGTGAGGGGACCAAAATTGTTCTGCAATTCCATGTGGGGCCTGACGATTGAAGTATATTGGGCAAGCACGATGTCCCTGGTCTTGTTGTGAAAATTTCATGATATAAAGCCTAGAACTCTGTTGCCTCTCTTGTAGCTGGCTTCCACTTGGTTTTTCCACTTGAGGTATTTGGTGATCTTTATTCCAAGGTCTCGTTGTTGGTCTACAGTCATTTGCTGGTCTGCCATTACGAAAGCAGAATTTAAATTCTGTGATCCGATGTGCATAACAGTGCATTTTTGCAATATTGCAGTTCATTTGCCGCGTATCAGACCCGTCCAATAGTTTATTAAGATCCCTTCGAAGAGTCATGCGATCTTGTCCCCAGTCCGCTTTGTGGCAGAGTTAGTTCGGTCATCAAATTTTAATAGCTCGCTAACGAGATCGGAGTCGTGTTCATTTACGTAAATTATAAAGAGAAGGGGCCCAAGAACACTGCCACGGGATACTCCTGATGTTACCGTAGCGTAGCCCACTGACTTTTTCCGTGGCCGATAAAACTCGTTGCTTGTGGCCCGTTAGCCAATTTCGGATCCACCTGGCCACGTTTTCAGTAAAGTCAAGCGCCTCCACTTTTCTAAATATACGATCATGGATATCTTATCAGACGCTTTTAGGAAGTAAAGATAAATCAGGTCGACCGCTTTGGTTTCATCGTTTATCTGAATGATTTTATTAAAAAGTCCATGATATTGGGCAGCTAAGTTTGCTTCTGAAGCCACGCCGGGTTTCCTTGATGCGGTGGTTTCTCTCGAGGTGACATGTTATACATGTTCAAATCAATCTTTCAAGGTTTTTCCGACCACAGATGTGGGTCTGATTGGTCCATTGTTCCTCTTACCTACTGCCCTTTTTGAGTATGGCTGTGATAGCTGCGGGCTTCCAATGTTTTAGAATAATTACAGTAGTCATAGACCTGTTGTAGATATCTGTCAGTGGACCAATTAGGATTTCGGAGAGGTTCCGTAACATTCTCGGATGCAGATCATCTGGTCCTGTAGATTTGTGTATATATGTTGCTGAGTTGTTCCTGTACTTCTCTAACGAGGGAGTTGATATTTTTCAACGGTTGCACTTCTCCAGGCAGATCGACTTCTGGAATATTATTAATATTCTCATCTCTGAAGACGGTTGGAACATATTGTACCGAGTATCATAAATTTGTCGACATCGGATGATTTTCGATCACCTACACTATTTCGTAGAGTACCATTTCTGTCATGAACAACACGTCTCTCGTTCACATATGGATCTTAAATGCCATTCCTCTTAGATTTCGCTTGGCCGATCTAGCAACTTATTTTTCCTTGTTTCTCTTGGCAATTTTGACCACTCTTTCTCTCTTCTACCAGCCCTCTCATGCGCTTGTTCTGATTCTGATAAGAGATTAGTTTTGTGAACTTGGTACAACATGTTCGAGCAATTGCTTCTTAAACTTCATTATTCTGCCAAGAGGGTTTGTTTATCTGTACCCTTTCTCTCCGGGGTGTATCGCCTGCTGGCTTGCATTACTTTATATCTAAAATACTCTAAGCATTCATCAGCGGTTCTGCCGTTGACATGGTAGTAGAGTATATGATCCAGAAACGCTTATTTTGTTCGGTCTACGGAAATTGGCTCATAACATTTCAGTGACGTGAAGATGGTCGGCGCGAAGGCAGACGACGCGAAGGCGGGCGACGCGAAGGGAACGTAGGTGTATATCTCATTCAGACAGTCGGTCAGCTTTGGATTTTTCGTTTGTTATTAGGTTATATTTATATATTTACACATAGACTACCTTTGGTAATTTCATTTCAATGCTGGGCATACTGTATTGCAATTCCATTGCATGTCATATTGCATATACACACTCCAAATGCTAGTACTCTGAATGTTTAGGGGTAGTGATAACTTACATTAATAAGGTTATTTATGTGGACAGTGAAATCATCATTGGAAAAACTTCAGTCATCGCCAAGATTCGATCCTGCATCGCCGATCCTGCGTCGCCGGAATTCCGGCGACGCAGGATCGAATCTTGGCGATGACTGAAGTTTTTCCAATGATGATTTCACTGTCCACATACATTTCTCCCAACGTTATTGTTGGTATATTCTCTCTAACAAGGTTATTTATATTCATAGTAAATCAAACAGTTACATGATAATTTACATGCAGTATAATAGAAAAAAAATCAATCCGGACACGTTCATGATGAATTTTTCCAACCTTGGTATCATATCTACGTCGTTCACTATTGATCAATTTACACGGGGCATAGATTCAATTAGTTTATAGTTATTTTTCTACGATAGTATTGTTTGTACCTTTGCGCTCTGTTTTACTTACTCTTGCAGTAACTCCTTCTCTAATTTTCTCTGTTATAAGCTATCGCACACATATGAAACGATCCCAAATAAACAGGTGACTGAAACGTTTTTTTTCAAAAGGAGAAAGAGCCCGGGAGTTTTAGGATGTGTATTTCAGTTTTGTATGTTCTCTGTAGAGTTTTTATCTTCAATGCAATCTGTTACTTATTTATAAAATATCGGAATATTAGGATAAATTAGGTGTGTATCTGCAATATAGAACACTATTTTAGGTATAATTTAGTTACATGTTGTATATTTTAGTGTTTTATGTATCTTCTTACATCCTGATACAATGTTTGACGTGTATATTATAGGTATAGAAGATTTCATTTGTTACAAACTTGGTTGTGTTGTTACTTCGTTGTATTTTTAGTAAGTGTCTCCTAGGCAAAAGCTCGTTGTGTTATGTTTATTTGTATAAGTAGACCGGTGTACTATGATGGATACCCTAGTGTATTACAATTTTGAATATCGGTTAGGGAAGAGTAGAGAATGTTATTTGGCTATTTTACAGTTATTGTTCTATGATTTTTCTTCCACGAAAATCATAGAAATGTATGTTTAAGAGGTGTAAATCCGTACTGTATCTTTGTGAAATTTCGTCATTGATCCCTAGCAAGTATGTAGTTAACGTTTTAGAAGACGATTTACTGGATGGATGGGTCCTGGAGTAGAGGCGGCTCACAATCTTTGGTGGTCATTTAGAGTTGGTCCAAGTTCAATGTAAGTGTGTATGTTTTTGTGGATGTCGATCTTAACTTCCGTGTGTTTGTTAGAGAGGTTATCCGACAAGATGCTGATCATTTTAGTGATTTACTTAGGTCGTCAGTCCAGTTTTTATAGCTACACACTTTCTGAGACTCATGTCAGGCCCATTGATGACCACTGTACCTGTGTATAGATTCTTGGTTATGTCCAGGATGTGACTTCGCTCGACGTTGTTCAGAGACGATGGACTAAACAGATGCATGGTATGTCTGAGGTTTTGTACCGTGACTGTATGATACCGTTAAATTTGTTATATATCAGTGGTAGATTGCTGAGATGGGACCTGGTAAAGCATAATAGAGTTCGTTGTTATGACACAGTTGGTTCCGATTTTGTCCTATTATATATATATATATAATATAAGTAAGGCTTAGGAATTCTTTCAGATTGAAAAGACAACGTAATATTATTATTTGTTATGCATGAACTCAGTGTTAAATGTCAGATAATTTTGGTATGACTGATATGTTGTTATGTTATTAGTATACGATCTTATTCATGAAGCAGATCACGTGGGATATTGGAGTAGGAATTTATCGTCTGGGTGTGGTAGGATACACCGTACATGATAGATAATCATGTGAGAAGATATATAAAACATTAAAATGTACAACATAGAACTAAATTATAACTGTGATAATGTCCTGTATTGTAGACACACACGTAATATATCTTACTATTCCGATATTGTATGAAATAAGTAACAGATTGCATTGAAGATGAAAACTCCACCGAGAACAAACGAAACTGAATTACACATACTAAAACTCTCGGGCTCTTTCTTCTTTTGAGGGAATATTTCATTCACTTGTTTATTTGGTATATTTTTATATGTGTGCGATAGCTCAAAACAGAGAAAACGAAAGAAGGAGTCACTGCAAGAGTAAGTAAAACAGAGCGCAAAGGTACAGACAATCCAATCGTAGAAAAATAACATTTAACTAATTGAATCTATGCTCCGTGTAAATTGATCAATAGCGAACGACGTAGATATGATACTAAGGTGGAAAAAATCATCATGAACTTGTCCGGAAAGTGTTTGATTTTCAATTTTTAATACTGCATGTAAATTATTATGTAACTGTTTTATATATTATCAATAAAATAACCTTATAAATGTGAGTTATCAATACCCTTACCATTCAGATGCCTAGCATTGAAATGCATGTATGAAACATGACATGCAATGTGGAATTGCAATACAGTATGCCCAGTCTTGAAATGCAAATACCAAAGGTAGTCTTTGAGTAAAAATGGATAAATAACCTAATAAGAAAATAATAATCCAAAGCTGACCGTCTGTCTGTCACCTCCGTTCCTTTCGCGTCGTTCGCCTTCGCGTCGCCCGCCTTCGCGCCGACCACGTTCGTGCCACTGAAATGTTATGTGCAAATTCTCGTAGACCGGACAAAATTAGCGTGTCTGGATTAAATACTCTACTACCATGTCGATGGCAGGACCGCTGATGAATGCTTAGAGTATCTTAGAGATAGGGTGTTGCAAGCAAGCAAGCGATATATTCCAGAGAGAATGGGTACAGATAAACAAACCCTCTTGACAGAATAATGAAGTTCAAGAAGCAATTGCTCGAACATATTGTACCACGATCACAAAAATTATCTATCATCAGAATCAGAACAAGCGCATGAGAGGGCTGGTAGAAGAGGGAAAGAGTGGTCAGAATTGCCAAGAGAAACTAGGAAAAATAAGTTGCTAGATCGGCCAAGCGAAATCTAAAAGGAATGGTATTTAAGATCCATATGTGAACGAAAGACGTGTTGTTCATGACAGAATTGGCACTACAAAATAGTGCAGGGGATCTATAATCATCCGATGCCATCAATTCTATGATTCTCAACTAATATATTGTAACCGTTTTCAGAGATGAGAATATTAATAATATTCCAGAAGTCGAACTGCCCGGAGAAGTACAACCGTTGGAAAATATTAACTTCCTTGTAAGTGAAGTAGAGAAACAACTCAGCAACAAATGTTCACAAATCTACAGAACCAGATAATCTGCATCCGAGAATGTTACGGAGCCTCGCCGAATTCGTAATTGGTCCACAGACAGAGATCTACAACAGGTCTATGACTACTGTAATTATTCCAAAAAATTGAAAATCCGCAGACATCACAGCCAAATTCAAGCAGGGTAGTAGGCCAGAGGGACTATAGACCAATCAGTACCACATCTTTGGTCGGCAAAACCTTGAAAATATTGATATAAACATGTATAACATGTCACCTCGAGAGAAACCACCTCATCAAGAAAACCCGATATATGGCTTCAGAATCAAACTCAGCTGCCTGCCCAATTTCCTGGACTTTTTAATAAAGTCATCCAGATAAGCGATGAAACTGAAGCGGTCGACCTGATTAATCTTTACTTTCTAAAAGCGGTTGATAAGATTCCCCATGACCGCATATTTAGAAAAGTGGAGGTGCTTTACTTAACTGGAAACGTGGCCAGGCAACGGGTTTGTATCGACCACGGAAAAAGTCAGTGGGCTACGCTACGGTAACATCAGGAGTATCCCGTGGCAGTGTTCTTGGGTCCCTTCTCTTTATAATGTACGTGAATGAACACGCCCCCGACATCGTTAGCAAGCTATCAAAATTTGCTGACCACACTAACTCTGTCACAAAGCGGACTGTGAACAATATCGCATGACTATTCGAAGGGATCTTAATAAACTATTGGACGGGTCTGATACGCGGCATACGAACTTCAATATTGCATAAAATGCACTGTTATGCACATCGGATCACAAAATTGAAATTCGGCTTTCGTAATGGCGGACCAGCATATGACTCTAGACCAACAACGAGACCTTGGAATAAAGATCACCAAATAGCTCATGTGGAAAAACCAAGTGGAAGCTATCTACAGGAAAGACAATAGAGTCCTAGGCTTTATATCTTGAAACTTTCACTACAAGACCAGGGACATCGTGCTTACGCAATATACTTCAATCGTCAGGCCCCACATGGAATTGCAGAACAATTTTGGTCCCCGCACCTGAGAGGGGATACTAACAAAATGAAACCTGTTCAGCACCGAGCAACACAAATGATTCCGTAACTGAGAAATAAGACATTCGCGAAGACTCGATGAACTTGAACTGATTTCACTTGAAAGAAGACGACTTAGAGGTAAGTTAATAGAAACCTTCAAATATCTGAACGGATTTGGTAGATCCACTGAGGGTCTTTTTGATTGAGATTATAACCCAGAGAGCAAAAAATTATTAACTTTTAACTGCAGCTAAAACCATTCAAAACAGCAGTGGCCGAAAATTTCTTTCCAATGGGCTTACATGATTGCACATAAAAAAACGCTGTGGTCGAGTGTTTGTTGTATCTGACTGCAGTACTGCATGTTGCGAGTTCGAACCTCGGCAGAGACAAGGCTTTTTGTGGCGGGAAGACTCGAACGTCGGTCATAATGACGGACAGTGATCGGTGTATTGACAGAATGCGTACAATCATCTGTCAACGTCAACAGAAGAAGTCAGTTGTTTGGATGCATGTCGCGAGTTCTAGCCTCGGCAGGAACAAGGAAGTTTGTGGCGAATGTTCAGGGGAAGGAGAATGAAATTTAGAAGAGCCTCTAGGTGCACCATGAACAAGAGTCACCGTGGCCGAGTGCTTAGCGTTTCTGGCTGCAGTACTGCAAGTCGCGATTTCGAGCCTCGTCAGGGACAAGGTATTTTGTTGGAGGACAAACACGAATGTCGGTCATGATGACGGACAGTCTACGGTGTATTGGCAGAATGCGTATAATCATCTGTCAACATCAACAGAAAAACTCTGTTTTTCCGACAGGAAATATACTTAAACCAATTGTCCAAGTTTAACGAAAATCGATACGTTATTCGATATTTAAGAGGTCATGACAAAATTGTTTGTTGAATTCCACGAATGAATAGAAGGTGTCCGGCTAATGAACTGCTAGACACTTCCGCTAAAATACCGCCGTTGTTTTTAAGTGTGTCGATATGACGAAGCAACAGACTTGGCACATAAATTACAATTTTTCACGTAGGCAGAGAGTGGAGTCGCATGGACTTCATCGCAAAACTTGTTCAATCAATGCTGGGTGCTCACAAGCATTCCCGAGTTGCGTGGCGTTGGCGTCATGGGATTTGGGGGTTTTAATCATCACCAAATCATTTATTTCCATCTTCGAGCAATGGGATTCAAAATGTAGAAAAAGGAATACATTTTTAAACATAAGACATGGAACTTCATTCTTGACTACGCTATTTGAATTAGCAAAAACAGGAGTTCAATTTGAATTCGTCGCACGCCGCCATTGAGGGATCCTCAACCAAAGCCTCTTTCGGATGACCGCTCCTTCACTCTTCTCAACACCTACAAATTTTTCTTCCGGGATCGTCAAACATTCACCGAGGAATATGCTCGGGAGAAGTTGACGGCAGGCATGCCATTTATAAGATTTCACGTCGTGACGGCATAGCATGACAGTAATGTTACTCGAGTCAGGTTGCTGGAGTAAGATATCACGTCGCGACGGCACAGCATGACAGTAATGTTACTCGAGTCAGGTTGCTGGAATAAGATATCACGTCGCGACGGCACAGCATGACGGTAATGTTACTCGAGTCAGGTTGCTGGGGTAAGATATCACGTCGTGACGGCACAGCATGACGGTAATGTTACTCGAGTCAGGTTGCTGGGGTAAGATATCACGTCGCGACGGCACAGCATGACGGTAATGTTACTCGAGTCAGGCTGCTGGGGTAAGATATCACGTCGCGACGGCACATCATGACGGTAATGTTACTCGAGTCAGGTTGCTGGAATATAGATCGCTTGGGGTGTCGGATGAAGAACTGCTCAAATTCAGCTCCTCTACGACAAGATGAGAAACAATATGAGTATAAATTTCATCATCAGCTGGTCGTGGAACATCATTACTTGAAAATATTATCGTGTTCCTCCTTTCGTAAGCATCGGATACTTTAGCCTGGCGGTCGTTCTCCTGCAGGTTTAATTTCTCATGTAACGTGAACGGGGAATTAAATTGTTAACTCATGAGAGCCCTTTTTTCACTTAATCCAGTACAGCTACTAATTTTAATAAGATAACTATCTTTTAAGGTCACATTTGGAAGCAACGGCAATAAGCTATTTACCTAATAGTGTGCTGTGAGACGAGCAACAGATTTTACAACAAAAATTATTTTAAAAATGTCGACATTATTTCATCATCAGATACATAGTTACCCATAGCTAATTTTCGGTTTTTGACCACAGGCAGGATGTCTTCCTCTAGCGGAACGGCGAAGGATTGAGATTACCACCAGTCAAACTTTTTTTTCTTCAAGTGTGGTCTATCAAGTTCGGGCGAATAATTGTGTGTTGCCACTCTTGATTCGATATTTCTCTCAAACTAAACATCTCGATAACAAGAGACTCACCTCAACATGTTGTACCTGACTTCGACCCCTTTCTTCTGAGTTTTTTCCTGGCCCCCATGTGGTAAATCTCGATACCAAAAGACTCACCTCAACATGCGAAATCCTTTTATGCCCCCTTTTTATCTGACTATTTGTTCCTCGCGTAGAAGGTGTGAAGAGAATTACCTCAACAGCATAACTCACAATTGCATGTTGTATCTCATTCTGACTCATTTTCGTCAGACCATTCCTACCGGGGCTTAAGGGAGCTGCGTACTGGATCACCTACACGCGTTCCTGTATAATGCCGCCCTCACTGTAATGGACCCCTACACGCGTTCCTGAATAATGCCGCCCTCACTGTAATGGACCCCTACACGCGTTCCTGTATAATGCCGCACTCATTGTAATGGACCACCTACACGCGTTCCTGTATAATGCCGCACTCATTGTAATGGACCACCTAGACGCGTTCCTGTATAATGCCGCACTCATTGCAATGGACCACTTAGACGCGTTCCTGTATAATGCCGCCCTCACTGTAATGGACCCCTACACGCGATCCTGTATAATGCCGCACTCATTGTAATGGACCACCTAGACGCGTTCCTGTATAATGCCGCACTCATTGTAATGGACCACCTAGACTCGTTCCTGTATAATGCCGCACTCATTGTAATGGACCACCTAGACGCGTTCCTGTATAATGCCGCACTCATTGTAATGAACCACCTACACGCGTTCCTGTATAATGCCGCACTCATTGTAATGGATAGACTGCGTTCCTATATAATGCCGCACTTATTTTATGACATCATCAGACTTTGTACCCAAGTAATATATTCGCATTTCAACTGTAAGAAAAATAAATTGATTTCTGTCCTTCTTTAAAAAAATATCGTTAATGTACTGTCTACTGAATCTAATGACTTATGGCAGTTTTATATTTGTTTCTCATTACGGTTGGCTTAAACGGATTTCAAATTTCAGCACGATTCAATTCGGTGACACCTCCAAAGTCATTTCCCTTCTTTTCATACTTCAAATTCAGATGATTATTGGAGGAATATTATCCTCTATCAAAAGTCTTATTTTATAATTATATTTGATTGTTCCTTAATCGCGCTGACGATCGCAGTCTACGACGCAAACGATGGCTATCACAGTTTAGAACACCAACGCTGTCCAACGCAGTTTAGGACACCAACGCTGTCCAACGCAGTCTATGAGACAGACGCTGTCCATCACAGTCTATGACCTACGCTGTCCATCACAGTCCACGACGCAAACGCTATCTATCAGCTAATGACACAAACGCTGTCTGCCAACGCTGTCTTCTATTCATCCGTGGAACACCAACGAAGTCTATCACAGTCTATGACACAAATGCTCTATATCACAGTCAATGACACAAATGTTTGCTATCACAGTCTATGACTCAAACCATCTAAATAGGACTTAGTTGAACTTGAATTGGCTGTTCACTATTTATTCGTTATTTAATAGGATAACGCAGTCTGACAAAACATAGCATGATTACTGTACTGATTCTATGGTCAGACCCTTTGTTTGTAGGCCTGTGATCATCGCCCCAATTCAAGTAACCTATCTTTTTATTTGTTTCATATCACAAGCCTTGGTTTGGGAGAGTTAAATTTTCAAAACATAATTCACATATGTCATCTGAGAAATTGATTAGAATAAGTGGTCCAGCTGTGACGAGCCTTAAGTCAGCTCCTCCGTAGGGAGCGAAGCTCATAAATTCTGCAAATTTTGCACCCTAGCACGTGCGAAAACTGTTATTTTATTTTAGGTGAAAATTTCTTAATTCTAATGTGAGAACTGCATTCTTTCCTTTCTTCTATATTTCTCTTCTTTCATAACAGAATGAAGCGGTTAAACGTAGCTCTCTAATAAGTTTATATTTA
>SDVV010029785.1:0-11762 GCA_016164225.1 Gammarus roeselii | reverse complement strand
TTGGTGTTCCACCTGTTTAATCAGAACGTCTATGTTTGCTCTGGTATTGGTGTTCCACCTGTTTAATCAGAACGTCTATGTTTGCTCTGGTATTGGTGTTCCACCTGTTTAATCAGAACGTCTATGTTTGCTCTGGTATTGGTGTTCCACCTGTTTAATCAGAACGTCTATGTTTGCTCTGGTATTGGTGTTCCACCTGTTTAATCAGAACGTCTATGTTTGCTCTGGTATTGGTGTTCCACCTGTTTAATCAGAACGTCTAATGTTTGCTCTGGTATTGGTGTTCCACCTGTTTTGTAAGAGCGGCTTAGTTCTCGAATGAGATTATTTCTGCATAACTTTTCAGTGAACATTTTAAAGAAAACCTTTATTTTTCAACCAAGGTTGATGAAACAAAAGCGTTCTTTGAGCGACATCAGGTGTAACTTTAACCAAATAACTTCATTGTGGTGGCGAGACAACACTGCAGAGTATAATTACCTTGACTAGGACCATTAAATATTCGCAATAAGAAACAAGGACAAAAAAATACGAACAACATTTCTATTTCATTGATTCGAGCAATATTTAGGGTTTACAGTATTGAGTTTGATGAAAAAGAGGAGTATTTGGGATATTCAAAATAGCAACTATATTTTTGGTCAGTCTAATTCTCGTAAACTGACCCTATTTTAAAGAAAAAATCATTTTTTTTCGTAGAATTTACTCCTCCGTATATATAAGAAATATACCTGCGTTGCCAGTTAAAGAGCTGCGATGACTTGTGGAAGTCAGAGTGTGAGCTGTAGCATCATGAAGTATGAGTGTGAGTTGTAGCACCATGCAGTCAGAGTGTGAGCTGTAGCACCATGAAGTAATAGTGTGAGCTGTAGCATCATGCAGTCAGAGTGTGAGATGTAGCACAATGAAGTATGAGTGTGAGTTGTAGCACCATGCAGTCAGAGTGTGAGCTGTAGCACCATGGAGTATGAGTGTGAGCTGTAGCACCATGCAGTCAGAGTGTGAGCTGTAGCACCATGCAGTCAGAGTGTGAGCTGTAGCACCATACAGTCAGAATGTGAGCTGTAGCACCATGAGTAAGAGTGTGAGCTGTAACACCATGCAGTCAGAGTGTGAGATGTAGCACCATGCAGTCAGAGTGTGAGCTGTAGCACCATGCAGTCAGAGTGTGAGCTGTTGCACCATGAGTAAGAGTGTGAGCTGCAACACCATGAAGTCAGAGTGTGAGCTGTAGCACCATTAAGTCAGAGTGTGAGCTGTAGCACCATGAAATCAGAATGTGAGCTGTAGCACCATGAAATCAGAGTGTGATTTGTAGCACCATCAAGTCAGAGTCTGAGTAGTAGCACCATGAAGTCAGAGTGTGAGCTGTAGCAACATGAAGTCAGAGTGTGAGCTGTAGCCTTACGATGTCAGAGTGTGAGTTGTTGCACCATGAAGTCAGCGTGTGAGTTTTAGCACCGTGAGTCAGGGTGTGAGCTGTAGCACCATGAAGTCAGAGTGTGAGTTGTAGCACCATGAAGTCAGAGTGTGAGCTGTAGCCCCATTAAGTCAGAGTATGAGTTGTAGCACCATGAAGTCAGAGTGTGAGCTGTAGCCCCATTAAGTCAGAGTATGAGTTGTAGCACCATGAAGTCAGAGTGTGAACTGTAGCCCCATAAAGTCAGAATATGAGTTGTAGCACCATGAAGTCAGAGTGTGAGCTATAGCCCCATAAAGTCAGAGTGTGAGTTGTAGCACCATGAAGTCAGAGTGTCAGCTGTAGCACCATGAAGTCAGAGTGTGAGTTGTAGCACCATGAAGTCAGAGTGTGAGCTGTAGCACCATGAAGTCAGAGTGTGAGTTGTAGCTCCATGAAGTCAGAGTGTCAGCTGTAGCACCATGAAGTCAGAGTGTGAGTTGTAACACCGTGAAGTCAGAGTGTGAGCTGTAGCCCCATAAAGTCAGAGTGTGAGTTGTAGCAAGATGAAGTCAGAGTGTCAGCTGTAGCACCATGAAGTCAGAGTGTGAGCTATAGCCCCATAAAGTCAGAGTGTGAGTTGTAGCACCATGAAGTCAGAGTGTGAGTTGTAGCACCATGAAGTCAGAGTGTGAGCTGTAGCCCCATAAAGTCAGAGTATGAGTTGTAGCACCATGAAGTCAGAGTATGAGTTGTAGCACCATGAAGTCAGAGTGTGCGCTGCAGCACCATGAAGTTAGAGTGTGAACTGTAGCACCATGAAGTCAGAGTGTGAGCTGTAGCACCATAAAGTTAGAGTGTGCGCTGCAGCCCTACAAAGTCAGAGTGTGGCGATGAAGTGCATACCACGAAAGGGCAATGTGCGCAGGCAACTTCTTTTCGTCGTGTAAACATGCAGAAGTTTTCGATAATGTGAGGTCATGGAAGTTTACCTTTGCATCAATAGAAAATTGGCAGATATTTGCGAAAAACAAATAATATTTTGCAAATCAACGAAATAGTAATTTGGTTTGATAGAAGAAGATGTTATCTCAGAACAGTGAATATATTTTTTGTTTGTCTAGAGCGGCATACTGTCTGATGAGGCACACTGAGGCACACTTCCCAATGAGGCACACTGAGGCACACTTCCCAATGAGGCTCATAGATTGCAGAACCGTTTATTCTTCAATCTTCGAAAAAAAATAATGGACCATTAAACGCGTCAATTCAATACCCAATTACCGATGAAATATCTATCGCTCATGCATGTCTTTTTCCAACATGCCATGTGACCAATTCTACCCGGCCTCTTTCCTCTGCCTCTTCGACTTAGACTATGTATAGAGAGGACCTGTTTCCCACCCCTTTCGATGCGGGCAATAAATGACACTTGCTTCATTTCCTCCTTCTTCCGTCTTCTTTCTACGCAATTTAGATATTTTCCTTCCCTGTTGTGTTGCTGCACAGCCTTCTACTGCTCCGTGGTTTCTCCTTTTCCTTCAGCCACCCTACAACGGAACCATAACACGCACTCCCTCCGCCATATCTCTCCTCTCTCCATCTCCCTCCTCTCCCCTCATCTCATTCTGCTGATTTGTAACTCCCTCTTCTGTCCACCCGACCTCTTCCAGCGTCCCTACAATGAACCCTTTTCTTGCACTCGCCTTCTCCTTCTCCACCCCTACCCCTCTCCCCCGGCACTGCGCTCGGTTAGTAGGTGTGGCCGAGCCTCCGTTCCCACGGCTAAGGAGCCCAACGCTTCCCAAGCCATTCCTGTTCCACAAAGACGGGGGGGGGGGCATTAAGGAGAGAGAAAAGCTCCTATTGTAGAACAAAGAACAACCATTTGAATTGATCAACGTACGCTTTTATTAACATGACTAGGCAATTGGTGTGTATCTTTGAAATTAATGCGAACAGTTAATATGGTCTTTAGCTCTTATTCAGAGTGTCAGCGCCAAGGACTCACGGAAGAGCTGCCGACTAACAGATGAGTACTCTGGCCTCCTTGGAAACTTTTCAATAAAGTTTAGTGCTGCCGTTACGTCTGTAAATTGCTGAAGATGAACGTGGTCCCTGGTGTATGTACGTAGCAAGGTGTGCTTCTACGTCGCCGTACACGAAGCCGGGTGAGTATACACGTCGCTTGTACGAGCAGGGTGTGTACATACGTCACTTGTACAGAGAGCAGGGTGGGTTTGTGCGTCGCTTGTACGAGCAGGGTTTGTATATACGTCGCTTGTACAGGGAGCAGGGTGGGTTTGTACGTCGCTTGTACGAGCAGGGTTTGTATATACGTCGCTTGTACAGGGAGCAGGGTGTGCTTGTACGTCGCTTGTACACGACACAGGATGTGTTTTTATGTCATTTGTACAGAAAGCAGGATGTGTTCTCACGTTGCTTGTACATAGAACAGGGGTGTTTATACGTCGCTAGTACAGGAAGCAGGGTGTGTATACACGTCGCTTGTACACGGAGCAGGGTGTGTTTATACGTCGTTTATACCCGGAACAGGGTTTGTATATACATCGCTCGTACACGGAACAGGGTGTGTAAGTATGCCGCTTGTACACGGCGCAGGGTTTACATCGCTTGTACACGGAGCAAGGCTTGTATATGCGTCGCTTGAACACCGAACAGGGCTTGTGTATGAGTCGCTTGAGCACGGAGCATGGTGTGTATATACGTCGCGTGTACACGGAGCAAGGCTTGTGTATTCATCGCATGTACACGGAGCAGGATGTGTACGTACGTCGCTTGCACGCGGAGCCGGATTTGTATATACGTCGTGTGTACACGGAGCAAGGTTTGTATATGCGTCGTTAAAAAGGGAGCATGGTGGGTATATTGGTCGCTTGTACAAGGAGCAGCGTTTGTATATGCGTCGCTTGTACACGGAGAAGGATTTGTATATGCGTCGTTTGAACTCGGAGCAGGGTTTGTATATGCGTCGCTTGAACACGGAGCAGGGTTTGTATATGAGTCGCCTGAACACGGATGAGGGTTTGTATATGCGTTGCTTGAACACGGAGCAAGGTTTGTATATGCGTCGCTTGAATAGGGAGCAGGGTTTGTATATACGTCGTGTGTACAAGAAACAAGGCTTGTATATACGTCGTGTGTACACGGAGCAGGGTGTACTGTGGTAGGTCCAACTATTTTGAGTTTCAAATTTTTATACATTGATTATGGATGATAACAAAGCAAGGGTTGATGCGGGGTAGTTGTCCCAACTTGCTCTGCGGAGCTGAGACTTGGGGGGTGAGAGCAGAAGAGAGAAGAAGGTTGAATGTTCTCGAAAATATATGTTTGAGGAGCAAGGCTGGAGTGACGTTGTTTGAATTAGAACGGGGATGGTGAAGATGGTAGAGGACAGAGTAGATTCACGTGTTCCGAGATGGTTCGGGCACTTGGTGAGGATGGATGATGGGAGATTGGTGCAAAGGCTGATGAAGGAGGAGGTGACTGCACGTAGGCCTAGATATAGGCCAGAGTAAGGGTGAAAAATGGCGTGAACCAGGTGTTATGAAGGAGAGACAAGTGTGGAAGGAGCGAAAGAGCGAGCGAAGGACAGGCGTGAGCGGTGGATGGTTGTGAATGCATAATTTTTTGACGCTGCCATGATGTGTTTTCCCGTGTTTGGCATCTCGTCGAGAAAAAAAATAGCCGTGGGGTTCACAATGCCGCAGCAGGTGTAATCTAGTCACACTGTCAGGCCCAGCTGCTGACACTGACCTCGGGCTGTAATCATGACCCAGAGTGTGTGTTGAGGGGGTCTTGCGGACGAACTCTTCATCACCAAGGGGCGAAGTTGTTTGAGTGTGAGTATATGATAGGGAAGTGAAGTAAGCCTTGCCGTCGGCCATCCCCATTCGTGGTGTATTCGTACTAGTGTTGGTATCTGTATATCTGTATTCTTTGATAAGATGCTGTAGTCACAGCCCGTGCCGGTACCCGTGTTATACTCGAAATGCTACATGAAATAAACCTAAGAATTTGTATGCAGACACTGAAAATGAAAGACTAGACCTATTGCTTCGTATTGCAGCCAATGATATTATTACAGTTTTGAATTTCATTCGGTAGAGATTATCAGATTACCTGAAACTCACTCAGTTCAACATGAGTTCCAGAGGAGAAATTTTCGTCAAATAAAATTCATTCCCTGACGTTTCTGAGCAGAACAGTTCGATATTTTTCGAACCGCAACGGAGCCAGCCAAAGACTTCTGCTTTGAACTCTGCATGACATGTTCCTAAGTCCTAGCGAGGGTACTGAAGTATGTTCATAGCAGTCATCACCCGGAATTGCAAGGACCACTCTCCCAGCACCCTCCTAGTATCACTCTCCCAGCAACCCCTAGTATCGCTATCCCAGCCGCCTCCTAGTATCACTCTCCCAGCCGCTCCTAGAATCACTGTCCCAGACGCCTCTTAGTATCACTCTCCCTGCGGCTCCTAGAATCACTGTCCCAGACGCATGGTACATCCGAACAAACACTGCAACTAAATGCAAGTTTCGACAAAATCGGACAAAGTTTGATGAGAATACATTTCAATGTTGCCTTTAACCCGGCTTAGATGCATTAGAAACTTTTTACCCAAACAAGATCGTACAGGTACATTCATGTAAGACTATTTGATGATTGCGAAGAAAGCTGAACAAAAATGTGGCCCTAAAAAGCTATTAACCTGGCCATTGCTTCCAGGGAAAGGCTCAGATGGTCCTGTTCTCACGCTCCTTTCCTGTCCTCCCAAGTGCGCCCGTAAGAGCTATATTAGGAACATCTTTAGGGGCTCGTTCCAGTCATCGTCGCGTCTTCATGTTGTCCTTGTTGTGTTGCTCAGCCTAGACCAGATTTGTTTTGACCTCCCAAGAGGTTTCACAATTTCACTGTAGACGGGAAATGCACTTCAAGAACATGAACAAAAGTTGATCAATCAACGTTGATTTCTACTTGCATTTTATAGGCCAATTGAATAGTTCCTAGAATATGTCTCTTGTGTTCCAAGTTGCAAAAGAAAATATATAAAATCTGCAATCATTAGCTGTTATAGTTTTGTCTGGGACATTAGAGGTCATACTGGTCCGTTTGAGTCGTGCTTAACATGGAGCCCGGAGACCCGACGTCTTGACCGAGCGACCTAAAGAAGCAGGGCGCTCAGTGACCTCATTCCTGAAGAGGGACAGTTACCGAACTCTGTTGTCCCCAGTCACGTAGTGTCCCCCCTTATTTGCCCCCATCAATTACGGCCGCCTTCTTAACCCCCTTCCTCCTGCTGCACCGTACTAGACAACATTGCTCCATCCCCTCCACGCCAAGAGTCTCGGATAGTGGAAAATTCGCAAATGTTATTACACAATTTCATGGATGCTCCTGGTCACTCCTCATGCCACAGGGATAAGAGGGGGAGGTGCCGAGTTTTGCCGTCAGCCACTTCCTTTTGGGAAGTTCTATAATGTTTCGGTGTCTGTGGTCTCACTAACTACATGGGTTTATTCCGTCTCAATTTTCTGATCACACGGATCACTCAACTTCACTTAACGTTGGATGAACGTACACAGCGGGTTTTCCTATTCTCTTGATGTTGGGTGGGAGCACTTCGAGGGTCACCCCGGCGTTTCTAACGTAGGATTGTCCTGCTGTATTGCCTCCCGACCTTCCTAATTTTGGATGGACGTACTTTTCGAGCCACACAACTCTCTTAATATCAGATGGGCGTATCCCACTTGTCCTCCGACTTTACTAACGTCAGATGGGTGTATTCCACAGATAAAACAACCATTTTAATACACGGACGGGCGTATTTCAGGGATCACCCAACCCTCTTAACGTTAGATACACGTACAACACGGATCCCCCGACATTCTTAACGTAAGATACGCGTACTCCACTGGACCTCCGGCCCTCCTCCGATTAACCTAAAGTCAAATGGGCGTACTCCAAAGTTCTCATGACCATTCTATCGTTGGATGAGCGTACACTCCACGGGTTCTCGGCTCCTCTTAACGTAGCCCTCTCTCATCAGGAGTGCAAATGACCCTAAAAGCAGGGGAGCTTATGACGGCTCCTCTTTTCTTGGCGCAACGCGGATACTTTTAAGAGGCTCTCGCAGGCTGCACTGCCTCGCTCTCCTGCGGCCAGGCAGCTACTGTCGGTAGGGATAAAGAGAGGGACGGTGAGTGATGGTACACAGCTGGGGACTGGAGAGAAACGAGGGACGATTGGATAGAGAGGATAGCTAGGGATGGGGCTAAAAGAGAGAGAGATTGGGGCCTGCAACAGTGAGGAAGAGCTGTAGACTGAGTACAACAGAGGATGAAAAGAAGAGAACGAGGAAAGGGAACGGAAATACACGTAAAGACAAGGGCGGGATAACAAGAGGGAGGATTGGGGACGGTTAAAAGGCGAGGGACAGCTTAGGGTGGAGTACTGCTGGGGATCGGAGGAAGAGTGGGAGGAATGCGGACATTGAAAATGAGAGGGAAAGCTGATGATGACGAACAGCTGGGGACCGTATGAAGAGAGGGAGGGCTGGAGACAAGGAAAAGAGATGAGCATCTGAGGACAGAGTGCAGGTGAGGACTGGATATCGAGAGGGAGGGCAGGGGACGGGATGAAGAGAGGGAAGGCAGGGGACGGGGCAAAGAGTGTTTACAGAGTGAGATCACAAGAGACATAGAGCGTCGTATTCAGGTGCCAACTTCATATTTGGACAACGAATTTTCTGTTTGCACGTCTGGATTTAGCGTCTACCTTTCGTTTGTAAAGGCTATTCAGACGTTGAAATGCCCAACGAATTTTATCTGATAACTTGTATAATGTGGTTATGTCCTTGATGAAAGCATATATTAAAACGTGAATATTTTAGAGGCAAAAACAAGCTATACGTTTAGTGTAGAAATAACTGATGTTTTTTTTTAAGTTGAGTCCTTCTTGTTCTTTAGGGACCAACATTGCTTTGTAGTTGATGCTTGAATGGCAGAAATGATCAGGGTTTAGCTCCCTGATACAAATCCCTCCACAATGTTGCAATAATGGAGGAGCGACCATTACTACTTTGGCTTATTACTGAACTGCACTACTATTGCTTATTACTAATCTGCACTACTATTGCTTATTGCTTAGCTGCACTATTATTGCTTATTACTTAGCTGTACTATTATTGCTTATTACTAATCTGCACTACTATTGCTTATTACTAATCTGCACTACTATTGCTTATTACTTAGCTGCACTATTATTGCTTGTTACTAATCTGCACTACTATTGCTCATTACTAAGCTGCACTATCATTGTTTATTACTAAGCTGAACTACTATTGCTTATTACTAATCTGCACTACTGGTGCTTATTACTAAATTGCACTACTATTGCTTATTACTAATCTGCACTACTATTGCTTATTACTAAGCTGCACTCCTATTGCTTTTTACTGAACTGCACTACTATTGCTTATTACTAATCTGCACCGCTATTGCTCATTACTAAGCTGCACTACTATTGCTTATTACTAATCTGCACTACTGTTGATAATTACTAAGCTGCCCTACTATTGCTTATTATTAAGCTGTTGTACTATTGCTTATTACTAAGCTGCACTACTATTGCTTATTATTAAGCTGTTGTACTATTGCTTATTACTAAGCTGCACTACTATTGCTTATAACTAAGCTGTACTACTATTGTTTAAACATTACCTCTCACGGTGTCAGAGGCATCATAGTGTCAGAGGCATCATAGGCATCACGGGAACATAGTACAAAAGTAGGAAAACGAAGATGACTCAATAGAATAGAAACAACAACAACAACGCATCGATCTGATTGTGCAAACACAGCTCTATGAAATGTATTTACTATTATTATTAACCTTCTTCATTGTAGCAATTCTATGACAATAAATGAATAATTTAATTCTGAACGAATGCTCGATTAAAAAAATAATACCACATCATGAGAAACATAGTATTGCCACCGATTAGGCAACATAGTGTTAACATGGCTTGAGTAACATAGTATTGCTACAGCTTAAGCAATATTGTATTACCATGGCTTGAGTAACAATGTATTATCACAGCCTAATTAAGATACTATTACCATGGCTTAAGTAGCATCGCGTTACCACAGCTATAATACCATACTACTTCCACGGCCAAAGTAACATTGTATTACCACAGCTTAAGCAACATACTATTACCATAGCCTAAATGACATAGTATTACCACAGATCAAGCAACATACTATTACCATGACTTAAGTAACATAGTATTACCACAGCTCAAGCAACATACCATTACCATTGCTTAAGTAACAGTTTTACCACATCTTAACCAACATACTATTACCATGCTTAAGTAACATAGTATTACTACAGCTTAGGCAACATACTATTACTATGGCTTAGGTAACATAGTACTACCACAGCTTAAGCAGCATTCTATTACCATGGCTCAAGTAACATGGTATTACCGCAGCCTAAACAACATACTGTTTCATGACTTAAGTAACATAGTATTACCGCAGCTTAGGCAACATACTATTACCATGTCTTGAGTAACAGAGTATTAATACAACTTAAGCAACATACTATTACTATGGCCTAAAAGGATGGTATTACCACAGCTTAGGAAAAATAATATTTCCATGGCTTGAGTAACATAGCATCATCGCATCTTAGGCAACATGCTATTACTATGGATTAAGTAATATAGTATAACCACAGCTTATGCAACATTCTATTACCATGGCTCAAATAACAAGGTATTACCACATCCTAAGAAACAAACTATTTCCACGGTTTAAGTAACATAGTATTATCGCAGCTTGGGCAATATTCGATTACCATGGCTTCAGTGACATAGTATCAACACATATTAGGCAACATACTATTACCATGGCTTGAGTAACATAGTATTACCACAGCTTATGCAACATTCTATTACCATGACTCAAATAACATGGTATTACCACAGCTTAAGAAACAAACCATTTCCACGGCTTAAGTAACATAGTATTTTCGCAGCTTAGGCAATGTTCGATTACCATGGCTTCAGTGACATAGTATCAACACATATTAGGCAACATACTATTACCCAGGCTTAAGTAATATATCATTACCACAGCTTAAGCAACATACTATTCCCATGGCTTAAATGACATAGTATTACCACAGCTTAATCTACATACTATTAACATGACTTAAGTAACACAGTATTACCATAGCTTAAGCAACATGCAATTACCATGGCTTAAGAAGCATATTATTACCATAGCCCAAGTAACATACTGATACCCTGGCTTAAGAAACAGTGTTACCACAGCTTAAGCAACATACTATAACCATAGCTTAAGTAACATAGAAATAATACAACTAAAGCAGCATACTATTGGGATGGCATAAGTAACATAGTATCACCACAGCTTGAGCAACATTCTATTACCATGATTTAAGTAGTATGATATAACCACAGCTTAAGCAACATACTATTTCCATGGCATAGGTAACATAGTATTGTTACAACTTAAGTCACATAAATTTACCATGGCTTAAGTAACATAGTATTACCACAGCCTAAGCAACATTCTATTAACATGGCTTAAGTAACATGGATATACCCTAGCTTAAGAAACATACTATTTCCATGTCGTGATTAACATAGTATAATCGCAGCTTAGGCAACATTATATTACCAAGGCTCCAGTGACATAGTAACCCCATTGCTTAAGCAACATACTATTATCATCGCTTAAGTTAAATTGTAATACCGTAGCTTAAGCATCATACTATTAACATGGCTGAAGCGACATGGTAATACCATGGCCTAAGTAACATAGTATTACCACAGCATAAGTGGCATAGTATTAACACAGCTTAAGAAACATAACATTACCAGAGCAAGTAATGGGATTACCTCAGCTAAAGCAATCTAGTATTACCACATCTTAAGCAACATAGTATACAGTAACACACTATTGCAGCTTAATTTAAATAATATTACTCCAGTTAACTTAATAGAGCGTTACCACAGTATGTAGAGAAGTGCTTCCTTAAGTTCAGAGACTCTTATAAAGGCCTCAGAACCAATTACTGACGGTCATGGCGTGATGCCCTTCCTTCGGTTCAGAGACTCTTACAGAGGCCTCAGAATCAGTTACCGACGGCCATGGCGTGATGCCCTTCCTTCGGTTCAGAGACTCTTACAGAGGCCTCAGAATCAGTTACCGACGGTCATGGCGTGATGCCCTTCCTTCGGTTCAGAGACTCTTACAGAGGCCTCAGAATCAGTTACCGACGGTCATGGCGTGATGCCCTTCCTTC
>SDVV010029784.1:0-11762 GCA_016164225.1 Gammarus roeselii | reverse complement strand
CAACAGTCCTGCAAGAAGAATATGTGCGGAGTCTTGACGTTTAATACAGCTTGTAAATTATTATGTAATTGTCAATAAAAAATATCTTATAAATGTTTGTCAATATCCCCTAAAAACATTCAGAGGACTTAGCACTGAAGTTGCAACAGCATTGAAATGCTAATAACCTTATGTAAATAACCCGTTAACATCATTCCGGCTGGCCGCGGTAAACCAGTTCCTTCCGCCCGCCCCCCGTTTCTGCGCTTACCCCGCGTACAAACCGGTTGAGTCAAGGTTGCATACATCACGTCCTACCCCGGTGAAATGTTATGTGCAAATTCCCGTAGACCGGACAAAATCCGTCGTTTGCGGCCACCAAAATGACTCTAGAAAGCGGTTTTTGCAGCGTTATTAACTACTATTATGAATTGATGTCCAATCATGTAGTCCATACGATTGACTATCTATGGAAATGGTATAGTTCAAAATGAAGTGGATGAGTAGTGTGACAGTATTTATTATTGCTATCTTGTGATAGTGAGTTCAAATTGTAAACTATATTCATAGTTCTGCAATACAATAATTGTCATTGATGCAGAAATAATACATTCAAAGGATAATACCTTTCATTTATTCCAATGGATTTCCTCAATTGTATCAGCTAAAAACAATGAGTTTGACTACCTCAATAATTTCACAATAGATTTTATAAATTTGAAATAGTAATGAATAAGCAAATCATAAAAAAAAATCGGGAAATAGTTTTGTCGGTTTAATATTACACCCTGGGAAAATTACCTCCTCAGTTCCAGTCTCTTCTCACTGCCCCGCGCAGCGCCAACAACCTGTTAAACTCCGCAGCCAAGACTTGCTCCACAGTATTATCTGGCCCCGGAATCTCGTCTAGCTCAAACTAACCTTTGGCGGCCCCGTTTAGTAGCCTGGCAGCCCCTTCTAGCCCCATCTCGTAGCCCGGACGCTCCGTTTAGTAACCTGCAGCCACGTTCAGCCCCGTCTCGTTGCCCGGCCGCCCCGTTTAGTAACCTGCAGCCACGTTCAACCCCGTCTCGTTGCCCGGCCGCTCCGTTTAGTAACCTGCAACCACGTTCAGCCCCGTGTCGTTGCCAGGCCATTCCGTTTAGTAACCTGAAGCCACGTTCAGCCCCGTCTCGTTGCCCAGTCGCTCCGTTTAGTAACATGCAGCCACGTTCAGCCCCGTCTCGTTGCCCGGCCGCTCCGTTTAGTAACCTGCAGCCACATTCAGCCCCGTCTCGTTGCCCGGCCGCTCCGCTTAGTAACCTGCAGCAACGTTCAGCTCCGTCTCGTTGCCCGGCCGCCTCGTTTAGTAACCTGCAGCCACGTTCAGCCCCATCTCGTTGTCCGGCCGCTCCGTTTAGTAATTCAAAGCCTCGTCCAAATCAGTCTCGTTGCCCGGCCTCTCCGTCCAGCCCCGTCTCGTAGCCCGGCTGCTCCGTCTGGTATCCCAGCAGTCTTGTCCAGCGCTGTCAAGTAGACAGACCAATCCGTCCAGCCCCGTCTCATAGCTCGGCCGCCCGTCTAGTAAACAAACTGTCTTGTCCAGCCTTGTCTCGAAGCCTGGCTGCTCCGTCCAGCCTCGTCTCGAAGCCTGGCTGCTCTGTCCAGCCTCGTCTCGTAGCCCCGCCGCCTTGTAGCCTTGGCGTCTGCCTAGCCCCATCTTGTAGCAGAGCAGGCCCGTCTATTTTCCTTGCCTCATGTCTACCCATGTCCAATGCCCAGCGCTTCGGCCAGCCTTGTCTGTTGCAGTACCCAGGTCGCCCCGCCCAGGTCGCCCCGCCCAGGTCGCCCCGCCCAGGTCGACCCACCCAGGTCGTCCCACGCAGCTCCATCCAACGCAGACCAGTAGCCCAGCTGTCCCAACTGGTCAGTCCGGCAAGCTGTCGAGCCCCGTTTAGTAGCCCTGCTGTCACGTCTAGCCATGTTTAGTTGCACAGCTGCCTCTGCATGACAACGTCAAGTAGCCCGGCTGCACTGTCTAGCCATGTTATGTAGCCCGGCTGCCTTGTCTACTTCGTTTAGTAGCCATGCTGTTCTGTCTAGCCATGTTCAATGGACCGGCTGCCCCGTCTAGTAGCCCGACTGACCCGTCTAGTTTCCCGGCTGTTCGGTCTGGCACAGCTGCCCCGTCTAGCCTTGTTTTGTAGTCCAACTGCTCCATCCTGTGGCCTGGTTGCTCCGTCGAGCCCTGTCTAGTAGCCCAGCTGCACCGTCTAGCCATGTTTAGTAGCCCGGCTGTCCGTTCTATTGGCCCGGCGGCTCTGTCTAACCCCGTCTAGTACCCCGGCTGCCCTGTCTAGTGCCCGGTTACTCCGGTTAGCTCCGTCTAGTAACTCTGTAGCCTCGTCCAGCCCCGAGTAGTTCGGTTGCCCTGTTCAGCACTATCTAGTAGCCGGGCTGCCCGACTTCCCCTCTAGCATACTCGCCGCCTCATCTAGCCACGTCTTAGAGCCCGGTCGCCTCATCCGGCCCCGTCAAGTGGCTCGGCCATCACGTCCTGCCTCGTCAAGTGACCAAGCTAACTACCCCGTCCGGCCGCAGGTCAATCTCTGTCTGGTAGTCCGGTCGCTCGGTCTAACTCCGTCAATCAGCACATCCGCTTCGTCTAGTAGCTAAACCTCCTCGTCCAGTCCCGTCCAGTAGTCATGCTACCCAGTCAAGCTCGGTCTAGTAGTCAGGCCGCATTGTCTTGACCCGTTTTGTAGCCAAACCGTCCAGTCCAGAAGCCCAGCCGCCACGTCCGACCCGGTCCAGCAGCCCGGCCGCCACGTCGAGTGAAACGGCCCTCTAGGCTTTTATTCTTGCAGTCCTGCCGCCCGTCTAGTTCCGTCTAGTAGCCAGGCCGCCCCAACTAGCCCCATCTAGTAGATCAACCGCCCCGTCCATCTCGTAACCGGTCGCCTCAACTAGACCCATCCAGACCCGTTCGGTAGCACGACGGTTTCGTCGAGTCCTGGCTGGTAGCTAGACTGCTCCATCCAGCCCTGTCCAGCCTCGCCTAGTAGCCTGGCCCAAACCATCTAGCCCGGCATAGCCCCGTCCAGCCTCGCCTAGTAGCCTGGCCAAACCATCTAGTCCCGCATAGCCCCATCCAGTAGCTCGGCCGCTGCGTTTAGCCCAGTCTAGTACCCAGGCCGTCCCGTCGAGTCCCGCCTAACCCCGCCTGGTAGGTCGGCCGCCACATCTACTCCGTCCAGCTTTTCTGTGTAGTAGTCCGGTCACCCCATCTACCCACGTCCAACCCCGTCTAGTAGCCTGACCGTCCCATTTAGCCTCGTCTAGCAGCTCGGGGCTAGTAGCTCTAGCCCGGTCTAGAAGCCCGGCCGTCATTATCAGCCCTGATCAGGCCAGCGACTGCAGCCTTTGTCCGTTGGTCACGACTCTGCCCGGCTCCCGGCCCAAACTGTGTACTTTGACGGGGCCTTAGTATACGAGCCCTGCCAGATGTAATAATTAAGGCAACACACCTCCTCGCCAACACTTACGCTGGACCCATCATCGAGAAATGATCCATCAGTTAGGGGCTGTTGAGTACACCCGGCCCTGATGATGTTAGATGCAAGCAATACGATGAGTATTAATGTTTGATGATCTATCAATAGAGAGGTCTGTTAGCTTAGGAGGGAGCTTAGAAAAGTAGGGAAGCAGCTGGAATTGATTCTATCGTTTATGTTTGCGCTGTAAAACTGATTTTATAAATTGTTAGGACTTTTAGATGAGCCACTATGGGTCTTTAATTAGTTTTTTTTTTATCACATCGATGAGTTTTTTTGCACGGAATTAAACAAGCACGAGTTATTTAATGAGTTTTGTTACGTTTTTTTCAGCACAGCTATTTTTCAGTTAAATTCAAATCATGTAGTAACTAACAAAAAAATGTCAAAGCGATGACTACAGTGATTTTTTAATATAATATGTTATATATTTTTATTGTAGATCGATCATACACGGACCACTGCTTCACATTTCGCGAACTATCTCCTTCGAAATGATTTTAAACTTAAAATGCATGGGTTTGATTTCATGCCCTCATACACATCAACGGAAAAAATTGAACTACAAAGATCATGACTGCTAAAGCAGATATAAAATGAAGGAAAAAGTCAATTAATCGTAGTTTTGATGCAGACTGCGTGATGTCTCCCTGGCTGTTCAACCTCGAAATGGATGGAGTGGTCAAGGAGGTTTACGCGTGGCTTGGAGCTGTTAGAAGCGAATGGGCGGAGTTGGCAGTTGAGCCAGTTGCTATTTGCTGATGATGCGGCCCTGGTTGCGGATTCCGAGGAGAAGCTATGTAGGCTAGTGTCTGAGTTTGGTAGAGTGTGTGAGAGGAGGGAGCTCCGAGTGAACGGGGGTAAGAGTAAAGTAATGAGATGCTCGAGGACTGTCGATGCGAGCAAAATTAGTGTCACTCTGAATGAAGAGCTCTTAGAGGAAGTTCAGTGTTTTAAGCATCTGGGCTCCCATGTGGAGAAAACTGAACTAATGAAAACTGAAGTGAAGGCGAGAGTGAAGGAGAAATGTAAATGTTGGGTCCAGTAAAGAGTGTAATGAGCTGTAGGACGTTGGGCTGGAAGCAAAGAGAGGGCTGTATGATGGTGTTGTTGTCCCAACTGTGCTGTACGGAGCTGAGGCTTGGGGGGGTGAGAGCAGAGGAGAGAAGAAGGTTGAATGTTTTCGAGATGAAATGTTTGAGGAGCATGGCTGGAGTAACGCTGAGAGACCGGATTACCAACGACGTGGTTCGTATCAGAACAGGGATGGTGAAGAGGTCATAGGACAGAGTGGATTCGCGTGTGCTGAGATGGTTCGGTCAAATGAAGAGGATGGGTGAAGGGAGATCGGTGAAAAGGGTGATGAATGAGGAGGCGAGTGGTCGCAGGCCTAGATGTAGACCGAAGTTTGGGTGGATGGATGGTGTGAAGCAGGCGTTGGGAAGGAGAGACATGAATGTGGAGGTGGCGAGAGAGCGTGCATTGAACAGGCGTGAGTGGAGAATGATTGTGAATGGTTGATTTTGACGCTTCTCTAATGGTCTTTCCCGCCTTTGGCATCCTGATGTCGGGATGGTCGTGGGTGGGGGAGGGGGCTCGGCCATTATGACGCGATGGGGGTAAACCAGTGAAAACTGTCGGGCCCTGCTGCTGACGACGAATCCTCGGACTATACTCGTGACCCAGAGTGTATGTTGAGGGGGTACTGGCCGGACCCATTAGCACAAAAGGGCTATGTTGTGTGAGTGTTAGCGTATGAGGGTGTGAGGTGCGCCTTGAGGTCGGCCACCCCCCTTTCTGGGGGATACGGCCTAGTGTCTGTCTGTATCTGTATAATAAACAAGAAATGAGTATTCCGTGGTGGCTGGTAATTACAATTTTCTAAGAAATAGCATGATGATCATCATTCACAAATTGGAAACACCCGATTTAATTTTGAATCGATGTAGAAAGTGTTGATATTCAAATTGTGATTTCATACCTTATAAGCATTTTTTTAGTTGCAAGTGAAGGTTATCATGATGTATTTGTTTCGCAATCGCAGACAACACAACAAGTATTGTGTCGTTGATTGCTGCCATCAATATTTATTTTGTTGTCATTAGTTAGCGTATAATCAAAAGCAACTTAGAAATAGTTGAAATATGGAAGTTTTCTCCAATTTTGTACACCTTTGTTTCAACTTTCAGACAAATTTATGCATATGAACATGTCAATTCGCGAATTCACACCCTCGAATAGATTGCAAACTTCATAGTTTTATCCGATGAAGGTTGCAATCTATCATCGTATTATGATGCTATTGCATTTCTTTAAAAGTGGAGAGAATTTACTCCAACAACAGAAATAGCAAGTGTTCTCTCAGTCACCCAAAGCATTTATGACGTCTGACCATGTGCGACCTAACATAAAGCATGTTGGATGTGCGACCTAACATAAAGCATGTTGGATGTGTGACCTAACATAAAGCATGTTTGATGTGTGACCTAACATAAAGCATGTTGGATGTGTGACCTAACATAAAGCATGTTGGATGTGCGACCTAACACAAAGCATGTTCGATGTGTGGCCTAACATAAAGCATGTTGGATGTGTGACCTAACATAAAGCATGTCGTATGTGTGACCTAACATAAAGCATGTTGTATGTGCGACCTAACATAAAGCATGTTGGATGTCTCACGAAGTGTGACCTAACACAAAGCGTGTTGGATGTGCGACCTAACATAAAGCATGTTGTATGTCTCACCATGTGTAACCTAGCACAAAGCGTGTTGGAAGTCTTACCATGTGTGACCTAACACAAAGTGTGTTGAATGTCTCACCATGTGTGACCTAACAGAATCTTCAATCTCAGAATCTTATCGGTGGAGCAGAGACGTCATCCAAGATTTGTAGAGCTTAGTTCTTAGGAAACCTACAGCCTATGAATGTTTTAAACGTGTTAAATACTTTAGCATACACTTTAAATAACTATAGTAAGTTGTTTAAGTGTATGCTAAACTGGCACTGTGTTGCGCAATGGACGAAATGCCATACACTGCAGACAAATTCAGACCATGCGTCTGTAGCTCCTTGTTCTAATGTGCTCTAGGATGCCAAGCCAGGAAATATTTATCATAGTTCAAAGTTTAAGTACAACACATCATTATCTTTGGTATTTCAAGCGTAAATGTGACATTTCATTTCCAATTAAGGTTCACAAAAAACTCTCAGGCTGCAATGCTGTGAATGCCCAACCAGAGAAGGAATAAATAATTTCCAATTTAGTAGCAGGACACGACTGCCCGCAAATGTTAAGGTACTAGAACTGTATCTTAAGACAATCCTCTTTCATCAGCAAATGTTAACATTGACATTACACCTTCAGCTCAAGGAACACACCTTGCGTGATCTCGCATCCATGTACAAACAGATAAACGCGGCCCACAATTCAATTATCGGACTTTCGATTTCGATCCAAGCATCCACCAGTGATTCAATCCACTGCAAAGAGTCCATTACAGTCAACAGTACACAGTTGCATGTTGAAGTGGCAGCACTGTGCGTGAGCTGAGGCGCATGTTTCCTCCCAGTTGGTGAGCTGTTAGTGTGCTCACCCGCTGAGTGAAGTTAAACAGAGCAAGGTCCACGGGCACCGGCTTGCACGTACACCAATACAATATGAGGGACAATACTGATATGATCTCCCATGGGCATACTACGTACGGCTCACTGTTCAATCAAATGGAATTTACACCTACTATTTTTCACTTTACACTTTGATCATAGTTAAACTCGTATTATGTTCGGCATATAGTGTTGACTTCCTGAAACGTTGGGAAACAATTGGGTTTTTATCATCAAACAAAGCATGCTTATATGAGTTCGTTGATTGTGTGATATCATCAAACAAAGCATGCATAACTGAGTTCGTTAATTGTCTGATATCATCAAACAAAGCATGCATGTATGATTTCGTTGATTGTTCGATATCATCAAACAAAGCATGCATATATGAGTTCGTTGATTGTGTTATATCATCAAACAAAGCATGCATAAATGAGTTCGTTAGTTGTCTGATATCATCAAACAAAGCATGCATGTATGAGTTCGTTGATTGTTCGATATCATAAAACAAAGCATGCATATATGAGTTCGTTGATTGTCTGATATCATCAAACAAAGCATGCATATATGAGTTCGTTGATTGTCTGATATCATCAAACAAAGCATGCATATATGAGTACGTTGATTGTCGGAATTAACGTCTCAGTGAATTGGTCCAGAGAAATGCAATCCATTCCTAGAAGCATGATTTCTATTAAAGAGATACTGACAGCGTGATACTGACAGCGTGCTACTGACAGCGTCCTACTGACAGTGTGCTAGTGACAGCGTGCTACTGACAATGTGATACTGACAGCGTGATACTGACAGCGTGATACAGCGTGATATTGACAGCGAGATACTGACAGCGAGATACTGACAGCGAGATACTGACAGCGTGATACAGCTTGATACCGACATCGTGATACTGACAGCGTGATACTGACAGCGTGGTACTGACAACGTGATACTGACTGTGTGATATTGACTGCATGACAGGGACAGCGTAATGCTGACGGCGTGATACTGACAGCATGATACTAACAGCGTTGTACTGACAGCGTGATACTGACAGCGTGATACAGCGTGATACTGACAGCGTGATACTGACAGTGTGATACTGACTGCGTGATACAGAGTGATACAGCGTGATACTGACAGCATGAAACTGACAGTGTAATACTGACAGCGCGATACTAACAGCGTGATATTGACAGTGTGATACAGACATCGTGATACTGTCAGCGTGTTACTGATAGCGTGTTACTGAAAGCGTGATACTGACAGCGTGATACTGACAGCGTGATACTGACAGCGTGATACTGGCAGCGTGATACTGACAGCGTGATACTGACAGCGTGATACTGACAGCGTGAAACTGACAGCGTGATACTGACAGCGTGATATTGACAGTGTGATACTGACAGCGTGATACTGACAGCGTGATACAGCGTGATACTGACAGCGTGATACTGACAGCGTGTTACTGATAGCGTGTTACTGATAGCGTGTTACTGATAGCGTGATATTGATAGTGTGATACTGACAGCGTGATATTGACAGTGTGATACTGACAGCGTGATACTGACAGCGTAATACAGCGTGATACTGACAGCGTGATACTGACAGCGTGTTACTGATAGCGTGTTACTGATAGCGTGATATTGACAGTGTGATACTGACAGCGTGATATTGACAGTGTGATACTGACAGCGTGATACAGCGTGATACTGACAGCGTGATACAGCGTGATACTGACAGCGTGATACTGACAGTGTGATACTGACTGCATGATACAGAGTGATACAGCGTGATACTGACATCGTGATACTGACAGCGTGATATTGACAGTGTGATATTGACAGTGTGATACTGACTGCGTGATACAGCGTGATACAACGTGATACTGACAGCGTGATACTGACAGTGTGATACTGACAGCGTGATATTGGCAGTGTGATACTGACTGCGTGATACAGCGTGATACAACGTGATACTGACAGCGTGATACTGACAGTATGATACTGACAGCGTGATACTGACGGCGTGATACTGACTGCATGATACTGACTGTGTGATACTGACAGCGTGATACTGACAGCGTGGCACTGACAGTGTGGTACTGACAGCATGATAATAACAGCGTGATACTAATAGCGTGATAAAGCATGATACTGACAGCTTGATACTGACAGCGTGATACTAACATGCAGAGTGATACTGCCAGCGTGATACTGTCAGCGTGATACTGACAACGTGGTACTGACAGCGTGGCACTGACATGCAGCGTGATACTGCATGCGTGATACTGAAAGCGTGATACTGACAGCGTGATACAGACAGCGTGATAGAGACAGCGTGATACTGACTGCGTGATACTAACAGCGTGATATTAACAGCATGATACTAACAGCATGATACTTACAGCGTGATACGGACATCGTGATACTGTCAGCGTGTTACTGGAAGCGTGTTACTGACAGCGTGATACTGACAGCGTGATACTGACAGCGTGATACTGACAGTGTGTTACTGACAGCGTGATACTGACAGCGGATTACTGATAGCGTGATACTGATAGCGTTATACTGACAGCGTGATACTGACAGCGTGATACTGACTGCGTGATACTGACAGCGTGATACTGACAGCGTGATACTGACAGCGTGATACCGACAGCGTGATACCGACAGCGTGATACCGACAGCGTGATACTGACAGCGTGATACTGACAGCGCGATACCGACAGCGTAATAATGACAGCGTGATACTGACAGCGTGATACTGGCAGCGTGATACTGACAGCGTGATAACGACAGTATGATACTGACAGCGTGATACTGAGAGCGTGATACTGACAGCGTGATACTGACGGTGTGATACTGACAGCGTGATACTGACAGCGTGATACTGACAGCGTGATACTGACAACGTGATACAGACAGCGTGACACTGACAGCGTGATACTGACAGCGTGATACTGACAGCGTGATACTGACAGCGTGATACTGACAGCGTGATACTGACAGTGTGATCCTGCCAGCGTGATACTGCCAGCGTGATACTGACAGCGTGATACTGACAGCGTGATACTGACAGCGTGATACTGACAGCGAGATACTGACAGCGTGTTACTGAAAGCGTGATGCAGCGCGAAACCGACATCGTAAGAATCAATCAATCACTATCACTGGCGCAGGTAATGCTAGCGATCAATAGCAAATTATTGCTAGGTAGTTAGCGTGTTATCATAACTAATCATAGATGCATTATCAAATTATCAAAGGAACCTTCAGGCTCTTCAGAATCCCAAGGTTCCCCAGCAAATTTTTATTCATGACTATGAATTCGTATGATAGTTTATTTGTAAGTCATGTTTCCTACGCGCCATCACTAATCAAGCAGAGCGTTAGGAAGATTGCTAACCTGTTCGACAGACTGATATTTAGGTAGCAAGACTAAATAACGTCAGGTATATCCATGGCTTTTGTTTCGACCAGGTGTTAATTTTGTTCAGTTGCTGAGGAAAATCATGATCCTCATTTCCTTGAATATTTTAGTAATGAAAATAACAGTTTTTTTGACAGAACCAGGAGAAAAAAATTAGTCCTCTATATTCACAAATAATTCATCAAAACAATTAAAAAAATGCTTTACAGGCAAGTGTCATTATAATAATTGTTTCACTTTTTATTATATTTTACCGGCTATGACACCTGTAGCGCGTTTAAAGAACGGTACAGTATCATACATTGTCAGACTAAACAACTTCTTAGATACGTTGTGCATCATCCGACTGCTTTCTCGAGACGAGGCTCTGCATGGGGCGAAGCCAAGGTGTGCCATGATGCAGTAGGAACGGATAAACCAAAACATGCATTAAAGTTTGCGTCATATCAATGCTAGTGCTCGTGTCAACGATAAACAACAGACTGGATCACCTCATCTCCATTGGAATCACCGTCGTCACGTGGAGGGGAGGACCTGCAGCTGAGATATGGTGGTGACCTTACAATATAACAAGGAAGAGTGCTTATACAGGGATAAATCATGACTTCAATTTAAAAGTGAAAATGCATAGTTCCCAATGTACCTTTGAAGTTTTCTAGCTGTTGATTTCAATCATATATACACAGCAATGATTCAAACATAACACTTTTAAGATGGTGTATTATTAGTTGTAGTGAGTCGTAGTGTTCTATAGTGTATTGAAATACAAATTCGCAGTAAAAAAAACTCAATCGGCACCTGTATAATCCAATCTATCACAAATTACAGCGCAGAGTAGTAGAAATATGCGCTCAGCAGCAAAGGAAACAGTGGCATGAAGCAATGTCAAGCTTCACATATTATTCTGAATTTTGGTACCCTGGCAAACAGATTGTTTGACAGACGCAATGATGCAGGGGAGAGACGCGGATGACAGACGCAATGATGCAGGGGAGAGACGCGGATGAGAGACGCAATGATGCAGGGGAGAGACGCGGATGAGAGACGCAATGATGCAGGGGAGAGACGCGGATGAGAGACGCAATGATGCAGGGAAGATACGCGGATGACAGACTCAATGATGCAGGGGAGAGACGCGGATGACAGACGCAATGATGCAGGGGAGAGACGCGGATGACAGACGCAATGATGCAGGGGAGAGACGCGGATGACA
>SDVV010029783.1:0-11762 GCA_016164225.1 Gammarus roeselii | reverse complement strand
TTCCCTTGGGGCAAACAAGAATTTTCGTATAAGCATGTTACCAACTGCATTTTGCCGCCTTGTTTGCTTTGCAACATCCTTGTCATCTGTGCAATCTGCTGTGATGATGTGCCCTAGATATTAAAATTCATCCACATAATCCAGTGCAACACCGCCTAGTTTTATCTTGGTCTATAGGTAGTAACTAGGACCCTTCGGTCTAACTAGCATACATACAGTTTTTGCAGTGTTATATACAATATCATGAGGTTCAGCAAATTTATTACAGATATCAAGAAGCTTTTGCATTGCTGAGAGAGTTGGTGCTAACAGCACCATATCATCTGCATAACTAAGATTGTTAACACAACTGTTGGCGACATGACACCCTTGGTTTTCTCTGCTTAGAAGATAATTTAACTCATCAGTGTACACGTTATACAATAGTGGCGATAGCTGACCTCCCTGCCTAATTCCCTTTTTACAATGATAAGTGGCCGATTTCGAATTACCCCATCGCACTAAGAATTCCTGTTCCCTGTACCAAAATACAAGCAAGTGCACAATATGAAGAGGGGCTCCTCTCTCAATTACCTTCTGAACAAAGTCCAATGGTTTACTCTATCAAAAGCTTTCTTCTCGTCTAAAAACACAGAAAAACAGGCGAGTCTCTACATCTGTAACACTCAACAGTTTGTTTCAATGCAGTTGTTGCCATTTCAGTTCCATGGCCCTCATTGAATCCAAACTGACATTTTGTGGTAGACAGAAATGTTTGCAATCTTGCAAGAATAACCTGTTCAAGAACCTTGGAAATTGAGGTGGCAATAGCAATGGGGGCAATAATTATTTATATCGGAAGGGTCCTTTGTTTTACATTTCAGAAGAGGAACCACAGTTACATGCACTACCTCTCTTGGTAGCTCCTTGACATGAGTGCAGCCCGAAAGGAAGAGAGCAAGCACTGCAGTCAGTCTGCGGGAAGCATTCTTGAACACTTCACTCGGTATGTTGTCATTTCCAACAGCTTTGTTATTTTTGAGGCCACTGACAATGCTCCTAACCTCTGCCACCGAAACCATTTTGTTAACAGCAGGAACATTATTGAGGGTGTTTTGCACCCAACCTCTATTCTCTTCCGTGTCAACAGAATTAGCAATGTGCTGTAAATGCTCCCATCAGACCCTTGCAATGTTTGCTTCCCCAGTTACGCCGGCCACCGCGAGAGGAAGTGCTTCCTTTTTAGGATTAAGTGACCGAATTTCTTTCCAGAAATATTTACATTTACCTTCTCACAATTTCGCTCGAAGAGCCTGCGCACGCAACTGTTGCTCGTTTTCTCTCAAAAAAGCGAGTTCTCTACAAAACCGTGACTTTGCTATCCTCATTGCTACCGCAAGTTGACCTCCCCGAGGCCTTCCAGTAATATTCCAATTAAATACGGCGTCTCGTACAGCATAATTCAGTTCTTGTGCTTGTTCATTCCAACATGGAGCAGCTTGATTGTGGAATTGCTTCTAAATTGACTGGTGTGGTACTTGAGCTTCATGATTCTTGCAGGGACTTGGGAGTGCTCGTTGACTCAAGGCGTCGAGCACTCCCAAGTCCCTTGGGGCTCTCTCACATTTTACACCGATTTGAGACAGATCCTGAACAGGAATGGGTTTCATCATGCCAAGGATACTGAAGATGAACCTGCAAACAATGTGCTATAAGTTGGCCATTTGAAATGTACCATAACATCCCCAGACCTCCAGCGACCCCCACCATATCTCAAGTCTAGGTTGGAGAACACACAAGACAGTCACGCTCACATTTTTAAGAAAGGCTTCCACTCCTGCGACCAGTCTGCTTTGCTCTACTGTCAATAGGAGTGCTGTTGTCATTGTGTCTTTGTTGATTGCTCATGAAAGGCTTGCCATGGACTAGTGCTCATGTGTGTGGAATGAGGGATATTTGGGGGATCTGAGACAATTTCAGTCTGTGCAGATGCAATGGATTATGGAAATTGATGGGCTGGGTGGAGTGGACTATATTGCAGTCCAGAGCTTTGCAGTTGTTTTCTGTCAGGGAGAGGTTGCAGTGTTGGAAAAAATTTCATTGTGCTCTAGATTCAAGTTTGTCTGCTTGGTTTTGAGAGAACTCCAGATATTGGCACTTGTGGGCATTCTTTCAAGTTGTTGGTACCTCCCTGTCAGATAGACTATAAACGCAACTGCCCCCTGGTGTGGTGCAATGGGATTCCCTTTGTGGCTTCCAAAGGGCCTTGACTGAGAAGTTGGGGGCTGTATGAGTTTTGCTAGACCCAATAAATTTGATTTTGTTGCTTTGTCTGTGTATTTGACTTGTGTGCAATTGTTGACTGTTTTCAATGTTTTTTTTTGTTGACCACTAACTCCATTTTCTATACCTGTGTTAACATAGCTGTTCTCAATATTAAACTGGCGCGCATGGCTATGCTGGCCTCCTCCTGCTCTGCTGTTCCTCACTTGCTTGTAGCATTGCTGGAGGGGCTGCAAAGGTAAGAGACCTACTAAGCACATTCCAACCAGCGCCTATCTACAATTGTGCCTTGTTCTTTATTTTGATTGCTGACGTATTATGCCTTCCATGCCTGCATGACCTGTTGGCAGTCCGTGCAGCAAAGGGGCTGGAAAGACACTCGCAAAAGTCTTCTTAAATGTCCTTACCCATAAGTGCTAGAAAACGTATTGATTTGCATTATTCAGAATTGTCTTTCAAATGAGCCCAAGTCCCTAGCAGAACTGACTCCTGCAATCCTCTGTTATATGATTGCATGTGCGAAAATAGACTGGCTTTTGCTAAGAAATACTGTCAAGTTTAAGGCTGTTTTAGTGCTTTTTCTGACATAGGCGGTCTTTATTTCTTGCCCAACAATGTGACTGAATGCCTACCACTACCTCGTTCCCAATGACCTTACAACACATTTTATTGAAATCCACCAATCCAGCTCTTCATGCTTGACCGCGCACCTTGTCACAAGGCACAGCTGATGCCTTGTGACAAGGGGTGTGAAACAGTGGCCTGGGAATAGCCCAGACTTCAATCCCATCCAAAAGAAGAAAATAGCTGAAACAAATCTGTTGTCCCTTGACAATTAGAAGGAAGTGTCCCAGAATGTGTTGAGCATGGAGATACAACCAGTGTATTTCAAGAAACTCGTTGACAGCATGCTAGAACAACTTGAAATGGTCATCAAGAACAAGGAAAACATGACTGAGTGTTTTATTTCTGAAGACAAATCTCAAATAAATCCATTCAAATGACTAATGACTTTTTGTATAATTTTTCAGATTTTCAGGCAAAACCTACTTGACCAACACCACTGATTAGGTCTAAATGTGACCGGCACGAGGTCCATAAAGTGAACTGACAGATTGGAATGTTTGAAGCAATGATCTATGATGACAATGCAAGGAATGAGATTCTGTTGAATACAAGGAAATTGTAAGGTCTGGATGGGTGTGAAAGTGTGTTTATCCAGAGGGATCTTACATACAAACAACGCCAGGAGCTGTTCAGGAAGAGGAGCCTGCTGTGGACGGGGGAGGAGCTTGGGGCTGGATCAGCTGTGGCTTGTGATGCCCGGCAGCGTGTGGGAAAAGGGGACCGCTGCGCCTGGTGCAGGCAGAGACACATCCGACAGGGTGGCGACCTGCAGTGCTATTGATGTGGCCGTGGTGCTGCTGCGGTAAATCGTGGTGCTGCTGCGGCTAGTCGTGGTGCTGCTGCGGCTGCGGGTGGTAGTGGTATTACTGCAGATGGTAGGGGGTTTTCTGCAGATGATACAAGTGTTGCTGCACCTGGCCGTGGTATTGCTTCATCCGGCTGTGCAGCTGCAGCTGGTCGTGGTCTTACTGCGGCTGGTCGCGGTTCGGATGCCGATGGTTGCGGTGTTGCTGCGTCTGGTTGTGGGGCTGCCGCCGGTCGTGGTGTTGTTGTAGCTGGTCGCGGTGCTGCTCTGTCTGGTCGGGATGGTGGTGCTTCTTATCAAAAAGGAGAAGCTGCTCGGTCAATGATCAGAATTTTCTCCTGTGGTGAGCTCCAGCAGTTACGTGGTTGTTACCTTCCGCTACATCATTCTTCATCAACATTGCTGACAATAGTTCTGTCAGAAGAGACTTGGAAAGAACAGCTTGAATGCATGGATCACTGCTGTATCTGCATAAGGACATCGCATTTTTGGTGTTTGAGGTGCCCAGTCCAAATGTTGTAGTTATGCACCTAATTGATTGTGTCCTGTAGATTAGAGCTGTTTATCAGCCTCCTTCTTATACAATTTTGCAAAACACCTGCTTACTAAACTTTTTACAAACCTTTTGCCCTGGCAAAGAGATGATCATTGCTGGGGATTCTAATTTACCAACAATTGACTGGTCCTTGTTTAGTAGTGGCTGGCCCAAATAACAGCACAAAACTAATATTTATATCCATGGTCCTCTGGCAAACTGTTCCAGATTGTATAACAATATCAGAGTGCTACCAAGGGAGAATGAAAGGGTTCTTGTTCTAATAATACAATAGGAAATCACAATCTCATGACAGACTAAAATTTCTTACCATATTGAAAATCTTCAATTTTATACCAAGTGCCAGAAAGGCAAGGGAGCTGAGGTATAGTTATTTAATCCTTTAGATGCCTGTTACAGGTAGGCTGCAAACCTCAGGAATTTTGACAATTGGTAGCAGAAGCATCTTCCAACACCAGCAGATCCATCAACCCGAGAAACAGACCAGCTGCCGCACCAGAAGACGCACCAGCAGGCACAAGCAGAGCAGCAACAGCAGGCTCACTGGGAGTCCAAAGCCAGCACACACAAAACTGCAAAATCCAAATCTGGCTAAATCTCTATACTGGAACAATTTGCCTGAAATCCAAAATTTGATTTGAAAGGTGGTTTAGAGGGTAGCTACTAAAGAAATCTCTCATCAAACCTCATAGACATATCAGGGCCTCATGTAATTTGACTCTTACATAGGAATTATTTATGACATCCATTTTAAATTAATTTTGCACTGCTATAAACACATCTACGCACATACAGGTCGACACCAAAACAATATATGTATAATCTCACAGTGGTCACATTGCTGAAACCAACACTAGGTAAAATGTTTGAAAACACATCTCATTACAAATCCAACACACTCACCAGCAGAGAGTGCTCCAGGTGGTGGTAGGCAGCAGATAGCAGTACATAAGGTGAATTACATTATTTAGCTGGTAACGAGTTGCAACTGTTATACCATTTCCCTACATTATGACTGAGAAAAATGAACAGACTGTAATTAAGAACAATGAAAGTGCAGGGTTAAAATGGAGCACCAATTACTTCAAATTCAGCTGAAAACAGGCTGACAAAACTTTGAATGAACAATCGGTTAACTAAAGAGGGTTTGCACTACAACACTCCTCATCATCAGCATGTTGTAAGCTAAATGGTATTACCAGACATAAAATGATATCATGAATAATTAATTGAATAAAAACACACCTACATAATCACAAGTATTGCACTGAGAATATTAGCTAGTGCTTACTGCACTAGTAAGCATCAATTACTTCTATAATTATATTCTGCCACGAAACAAACAACACAATCTAATGCTAAAAGAACAAAACTATTTTTGTGCTTTTCCAGTCCAGACACAGGCTCATTATCAAATACACATTGAATAATTGGCCTGCCTGTTGGTCAAGTTCTAGAAAAACTGCACCTCTTGTTTACGCCCTGTACTAACACCTACTGATTCCTTCCAGAGCTGCATATTTCCTTGAGCTGGTCCTTTGTCTGTGCTGCGACCTAAAACTGCACGCTAGTTTGTCCCATATTGGTTTCAGAGACTCGGTAAGGCTGATAAAGAGGTGACCTAAACAACCACTAGTTATAAAGTGACTCGGGAACTTGTTGAAATTTCCGTCGACTATTGTGTCATCCGCCATGTCTTTGGTCAGATTCAGACCTCTTGAGTTAGTTTTTGCCAAGGTTTAAGGACATTCCCATTGGCCTGGAAGGGTTGAGCCCTTTGTTCCCGAACCTGGCGGAGGTCCCTCCACGAAGTACCCCATCATGATCTAGGGTACTAGAGAAACTGCCGACCTCAAGACAGAAATTTGTTCCCCTACCATGCAAACAAGGAGCGCTTTGGCAGGCCTCAAAAGCAAAGATTTTTCAATGAGGCTATGTGGGAGATTGAAAACTACCCACACTGGGACCCAAATATTGTCAGAAAGATGGATGAGTGACTTTCCAGGGTTCAAGGTTGCCTGGAGGCAGACCAGGATGAAGAACCTGGTGCCGCCTGGTGCCGCGTGTGGTTATGGAGGTGGCTCTGGGATTGATGATGGGGCGGTGTTGCCTGTGTCTTTTCTCATCACGTTGCTGGATGCTGCGGAGGATGACAAAGATTTGCATTGCTTGCCTTTGCAGTCAACTGGTGGTGTCTGCCGTGCTGGTGTGGGGGGCACAGGTGCCAGGGGGCCTGGGGCATCTAGGCGTGTCAGTGTTGAGGGCGTCTCGGTGAACTCCGATGGTTCTGGTGTTGGTGCGCGCTGTTCCTTCTGTGACGGGATTGTTGGTGGTGTTTCGATTGGATGTTTCTTGTGTGGATGTAAGTTTCATGCAGATCCGGCATGTGTTGGGATTGACAGGGGCATCATTGACTATGTGTGTAGGGAAGGAGGGAATGCTGTAAAGTATTTTTGTTCAGATGCCGGAGTGGATCCAGGGTGGTGTCTGGTGTTGGTGGTGGAAGTAAGTTGGATCTTCTGTTAGCATTTGATCAGCTGCTTGCTGCTGTGGGATCAATTTCTAAGAGGCTGTCTGAAGTGTCTGAGAGGTTGGATGCAATGTCTGCTGCGGGAGGTGTTTCTGCTGTTGTGAGAGGTGCTGAGCTGTCTGTGGAGGAGGTGGAGGTAACGATTGAGGAGAGAATGGCTAGGTCTACTGCTGTGTGTGGTGGAGTCAGTGGCGGCCTATCTGCAGAAGATGTGATTGGTATAATTGAGGAGAGAGTGTCCAGTTTGGTGAATGGTGGGGTGGTGCGTTCAGAGCTGAGAGAGCTGGATGATCAGAAGCGTCGTAGAAGGTATGTAGTTCTGAGAGGTTTTGGATAGAGTGATGCCAAGGTGGTGAAAAGAAGGTTTGATAGGATCTGTGGAGTTCTGAATGTGGACTTGCAGATTTGACTTATGCAAGTTGCCTGTCTAGATTGAATTTGTTTACAATTTATGAGAGGCTGGTAAGATCCAATCTCATGAAATATTACAAAGCATTTGCTGATGATTGTGCTGGAGGCAGGGTTAATGTGGGCTTGTCAGGAATATTTACTGCTGCTCCTGATACTTGTACCCGCCGGCATGGATTTAAACTTCATCCTCCACAATGTGCGTCGGATGTGAGAAAGCGTTTCTTTAATTGTAGACAAATAGCCCTGTGGAATTCCTTACCGGCTGAAGTTGTTCATGCTCCTACACTTTCTTGTTTTAAAAGTGGTCTTCTGTCGTCAACTCCACACATTCTCTTTTTTCCTTATAACTGAAGTCTTCTTATTTTATCGTTTTATTGTCTTCTTTAGTGACTGATTATGTACAGTTGTCTCCTTATAAATTGTGTGTTTATCATGTTTAGTTTTGTGCAGTTGTGAAAATATATGTGTTGTATGTTTGTATGTATCTTTATGCATGTAAATGTTACCCGTGCATTTTTTTCTTCTTGTAACTGGCATGCAGACTTCCAGTCGCATTATCTTTACCTGCCGTTCCATTTGTCTGGTGTCTGCACTTTGTGACTGGCGCATGCCTTGCTTGCCTTCTGTGCTCTCTTGCTTTCTCCCTGTGCCCTGCAATTTTGGCTCCTTGTCCTAACCTGCCCTGGCGTTGGGGCTGTGGCAAGAGGCTGGGGGCGTCAGGTAATGATCCATTAATAATGTACTGAATCCTGGCAGTAAACTGAAGCTAAGAATAATGAGAATACCATCACTAAAAGTTTATTCAGTATTGTAAATGAAAAACAAGTTTATTGGATCTATAAGGTTGATAATAAAACAAATTAATGACAGAAATTCAAGAATGTCAAATAGTCCATGAATTGACCACCATGAGCAAGCAAAGCATGAATACTCTAGCGTTACACTTACCTTGGAGAGGGAGTTCTCTCACTGAGGAATGGGCTGATATTATACTGGAATAAAGTCACTGTGCACACAAATACTGGCAATATAATGGTAAAGGCTCTGAAAAGAACAGAAATGATAAGTTGATTGAACAAAATATGAGACTCATTAATTAAATCATTAACAATTTGGAAGTGAAAAATGACGGTAAAGCAGAGACAGAGATGGTTTGGACTGTAAGACATGACCTAATGTGACGCGGTAACAACGCATCATGGGGGACCCTCTCCTGCAAGATGCAAACCTCTTTTGGTGTATAGCAGAAAATATGTTCTGCTCCTACTAGTTCAGTGACCAAAAAAAGATGTTGCACTCCAAAATCTTTGACATAAATTAACTTATGGGTCAAAGGACAACTATGTTGTGGGTTGTGCGACGGCACTCCCTGTGTGCGGGTTTGCTGAGAGAGTCCTGTCATCATCAGTAGTCTTCACTGCTAAACTTATGAGCATTGCCAATGCCTTCTTAGTGGCCCAGTTGTAAAAATTTAAATTTTTAGTGACTCACCCGGCTCACATTTAACCTCTGGAGACCTTGAACAATTGTAGTCCTGTTGTTTTGGTAACCTCTCTTATATGAAGACTTTTTACTCAGCATTAAAAATGGCTAGGCTAAACTAATGTAACATGGAATATACTGAGGTTCCCATGCAAAATGAATTGTGCATAATCAAAGACACCAACACCTTAGTTGTCTTCAAACAACCAAATTTGGTAGACTGATATAATTCTTTGCCAAATGCAAGTGAGACATAGTAGGCTAACACACAGACCTACAATGGAGGCTTTGCCCCTCCTCTCCCTTTTGCAGTAGCCCATGTCTTATCAAAAGGTCCAACCTCATCAGAGTGTTGACCCACCACTTTTCCCAGGAACTGGTACCTGGACCCTACCAAGTTTCCTCGAAGTTAATACATTCAGGTACCTATTCTTAGTCACCTTTCAGAAATCAATCTCTGTTGAAATCTGCTCACCTTTGTATCTCACCTTTGCAGCCCCCCACAGCCCCAACAGCCCTGCCAACAGGGCACACAGGCATGGGAGGCACTACACCTTAGCGCGCCAGCAATCAAGAAGAACAGCACAACACAAGCACGATAACAGGATCCTGGTCGGAATGCGCTTAATAGGTCAATAGAAAATAAAACGATGAACATAGCCAACAACTGTCAGCAACACAAACAAAGCCACAAGATCACATCAAATTGGGTCTAGCAAAACTCATACAACACTGCCCATAACTCCTCCACCAAGGCCCTCTTGAAGCCGCGAAGTGAATTGCACTGCACCACATCAGCGGGCAGCCAGTTCTAAATCTGCACACAGCAAGAATAAAAGTATCTGCGTTTACAGCGTTTACAGTCCATCTGACTGAAAGAAACCACCAGCTTGGAAGAATACCCGCGTGTGCCAATATCCAGAGCTCTCTCTCAAACTGAGCAGACAAACCAGAATCAACAGAACAATGTGAAATCTTCCAACACTTCACAAGACCTGAACTTAGCAACCTCCCCCTACAGAAAACAACTGCATAGCTTGAGCCGCTCACCATAGTTCACTCCACCCAGCCCATCAATTCCCTGGTCCACCTGCTCTGCACAGACTCCAACAATCTCAGATCCCCAAATATCCCACATTCTGTACACATGAGCAGTAGTCCAAGATGGGTCTTATATGAGTAATAAACAAAGAGGCTATGAAAACAGAACTCTTTTTGACAGTAGAGCGGAGCAGACTGATCGCCAGAGTTCACGTAGAGATGGAACCGCAGCCTTGAATCAACAAGCGCTCCCAAGTCCCTGAAGGAATCAACAAGCTCATCAACAAGCTCCAATTCAAGAGGGCCCTGTAGAAACTCATAAATAAACACTCGTTAATGTTCAACAAGAGATTCCATGACAAAGACACAGCATGCATCAAATCCAGTTCCCTTTGCAAAGAAGACATACCCAAGGCGAACTGCTTGTACATCGCGTAGGAAAATCAAATGAAGATTGAAGTTGTCAGCAAAGGCCTTCCTCTCACATGCCACACCTGCTGCAACATGATTGACATACAGCAGAAACAAGAGCTGACGTAGCACAGAATCCTTTGGCACACCACTTGTCACCTCCCGGAAGTCACTGACAACTCCCCCCCACAGAAACACACAATTGCCTCCCTATCAGAAAATTACGAATTTAATAAAACAGTCCACTTGAAATACCCACATATCTCAGTTTGTCCGACAAAACCGAGTGACTGACAACGTTAAACACTTCAGAGAAATTCAGGAAGACCACATGAACAACCATTCCTTCATCTACCCGATCAGCAACCTTGCCATAAGTAAGCAAAAGTTGGTCTTTGGTGCTCCTTCCCACCCTGAAGCCAAATTGACCCTCAGACCAAATGCCAGAATCTTCCAGAAAAGACACCACCTGGGACACAATAACCCACTCCAGCACCTTACAGCAAAAATAAGTGAGGGTCGATAATTGAGAGGGTTACTTCTTGAACCAGACTTGATCACTCTTCATCTTAACTGTCAATTGAGTCTCCCATCCTGGGGGATCACTTTTCTTAACTCATTTTGAATAGAACACTTTCTTGATTTTACCCTCACCTGTCTCCAGGTGAGACTTGTAGTGACTTGAATGTGAGCCAAAAGAACCCCGGAGAAAGACTATAGCTCGTCAATTGCAGGATGCAGCACTAGTTGCTTGTTTAACTTTTGGTGCCAGAAGAGCATACATTCTGGAGCACTAGAAAGCTTTGGCATTCTAATGAAATTACTTGTCAACCAAACCATTTGGCTCATAACCTGAGTGAGGACAGAGGATTTGCTCCTTTGGCCAGCACACAGAACCCTAAGGGAATATATCTGTTGTAGGATTTATAGGTAGATGATACTAGCTATTCTCTTGCTGGTTTTCAAGCTCTCTACTAAGCAACCAAAGCTGATGATGGATTAGATGTCACGACCTTTGATGTCAGGACTAAAAGCAGTTTGAGTGATTGGTGTTTTCTAAACCACAACCCTGAGATTTGCATCCCATCATATGGCAAGGTTGTGGAGTTTTATTGGTTTATAATTTATGGGCATATTACCAGCCTACACTATCAAATGGGGTTGGAACATCAAAATATATTATATTATGACATTTATGAAGAAGCAACTGAATTATTTTATCCATTGTTTTGATATAAAGAAATTATCAGAAAAAATATAACTTTTTTATCTTGTCTTCTGTTTAGGTTTTCTGAATATTTTATATTGCTACCTATATATTCATTTTTTTTACTGCCAGGGTCTGTAGATTTTTCTCCAGAGCTAGCCTCTCCTGAATTGGTTGATCTGCACAACACTCGCAGCTTCTACATCACCACTGACCACGGTGTCAAACTTGGCACTTGGTAAGTAGCAAGGAGTGGCCATGGTTCAATCAATCAGTTCTTGTACATACTGCTACCTGCAACTTTTTCTGTCTGATCAAGCTATGGTTTGTTGGCTTAGAATCATAATTTTTATTCAGAATTGTCTGTTCTGCAGAAGGGGATAGCAACCTGTGAATTTTTTTATTTATGTCATCCAATTCAGGGGATAGC